>PVKH010025820.1:0-13352 GCA_004027955.1 Chaetophractus vellerosus | reverse complement strand
TTCCCTGGTGATAATGTAAAATGTTACAACCACTTTGTAGCATTGTTTCCTAGTCTTAAATAGTTAAATGTACAAATTCCATATGACCCAGTACTTCTACTCTTAGGAATTTGCCATGAGACTTAACAAAGACTTGCACACCATTGTTCATTGCAGTTGCAAGTAGTAGTCAAACTTGAAACAACCAAAATGTCAAGCAATAGGGGAATGGATAAACAAATCGTGGCACACCCATCACGCAATACTGTACAGAAATTAAAAGGAATAAGCTATTGTTACACACAACATGGATGAACTGCAGATAATTATGCTAAGTGAAAGAGGTCTGACAAGAAAATTATACTTACAGAATGATTCCATTTATATAAAATTCCAAAAAAGTAAACTAATCTATATCTTGACAGAAAGACAAATTGTCATCAGGGATGATGGAGGGGTGTAAGAGGAAACCATTACAAAGGGGTATATAGATGAAAATTGAGAAGTTGACAGCAGATTATGTGATCCAGATTAAAAAGAAAATAATATCCAAAGTAGAAGACAGACTTAAGAAATAAAGAAATATAGTTAAATGAACTGATATCTTCATTTGGAAAGAAACTGCACAGAAATATCAGACACGGTGTCTGATGCCTCAAAGTTATTTTAATAAAATGTACTACTGTGTTTTGATGTTCAAACATGGCGGTGTTCTCTCACAGGCCCATATTATTATTTTAGTAACAAAACAAGGAGTTTCTTCACTGTTGAACTGATTCACATTTTGGCTAATAAAAGCTTTTGATGGACAGCTGGTTTATATTGCAATGTCTTTGAAGAATATCCAAAGCATAACCCCAGTAATTGCAGACACAACTCATGAATAATCAGCATGGTAGATCCATATTTAAACCAGCTCACCAGTGACCCAGAAGCATATTAGAGCTAAATCCATATAAAAGTGTGTTAACTTTCCTAAATCTCTTTGGAAATAAAGCGCTGTCCAATGGTCATTAATTTTCATTATTCCTGATTAAATAACTCTACTGGGAAATACACTAAAATTGTCAGCTAAAATTAGTCTTTGGGAATTACTGTAGATTTTCTTTCCATGTGTTTTATTTTCATATAATATATAGGTTAATTCAGGCTTACTCTATTTATTTTAGAGATAAAATTCTTGTCTTTTGGTTTTCTTTTCTGCTCTTCATGCACGAGCAAAAATCAAAATGACAATTGGTTGCATTCAATTTGAAAGAGTGTCGCATGCATTCTGTCAGACATTTTATTAAAGTGAAATGCTTTTCCAGCACCATGATTCCCTGTCACCTTTGGTTGTGACACTATGTCTAGCACTTAGATTCCAGCAAGTACTTTACCATCAGATATGCTTTGATTCTCCTTTAGACATCAAATTTCCAGTTTTAGTAGACTTCCACAAAATAGAAGCTCTACATTGCCATTCACCACAATTAATAAACACATAAAACATAGAACGAACTAAGATTTACAACACATTTTCTGATTCTTAAACTTAATAACCGTAGATGTTAATCCCAAATGCTAAAACCAAGCAGAAATGCATTGTGAAAGTAGAGAATGACTATAGAATTACATTTCTAAATTTCATTACTACTCATTGTAAAGACTAATAAGTTTCAGAAGAAGCAAAATTAAAAAAAATATTGCATGTATTGTACATCTGTGTGTGTATATATATATATTTCCCTTGCCTGCTTCACAAAAAGGTCTTGAAATAAATTTAAATGAGGTAAATATGCTGAGATTTTATACTTATATAAATCAGTAAATACTGAGTAAAATCCTTCTGAAAGCTAATCAAAATACAAGGCATTATTTACTCATTTGATACTTCAATTCCAGATATTATTTAACTTTAAATCAATTAGGTCATGGCATTACTCTCTGCTGTACCTTTGTTCCCACTTCTTGCTTTGTGCTGAATGCCCTTCACCCACACATATGACAGTTGAAGTCTTAGGTTCATTTGCCAATTTAAATATCTTTTACTAGAGTTTCTAAATGTACTATGCATGTAATCCTATGAAAAAACTATATTGTTTTAGTAATTCTTGTTTTCCATATGCTATACTTCACGACTGGCTAAGAATGCGCTCAGACCCCACACTACATACCTTTTCAACTACAAACCTCTGCTTAGAATTCATCTCCCTCTAAAGACCGCCCTTAGGAGGAACTATGATAGAGTAGAAGTGCCTGTAGGTCTATATATTGAGGAAAAGTCTGAGTCCTATCTATGCTCAGTACAGCAGTTTTTTCTAAATTCTCTTCAGTCATTGCACTTAATGATGAAAGAAGAAAAACAGCCTGTTTTAGTTTCTTTGCCTACTAAAGCAAATACCAGGGAATGGGCTGGCTTAAACATTTGGAATTTATTTGCTCACAGTTTTGTGACCGGGAAAATGTCCAGATCAAATCATCATCAAGGCAATGCTTTCTTCCCAAAGACCGACCGCTGGTGAGCCTTGGCTCCTCTCTCACAATGCAATGTGGTGTCTACTGGTCTCTCCATCTCTTCCAGGTTTTGCTGATTTTCACATCTTCCATGACTTTCTGTCTGAAATTCATTCCATTATAAAGGACTCCAAAAATAGGATTAAAACCCATCCTGACTGAGATGAGCTGCACCTTTACTGAAGTAACCTCATCAAAAAGTCGTATTTAGGAATGGGTTCACACCCACAGGAATGGATTAAATTTAAAAGCATGATTTTCTGAGGTACATACAGCTTTAAAAAATCACACTACACCATCTGAACCCCAGAAAGACATATTCTTTCTACAAGCAAAATACATTCATTCCATTACAGTATCCCAAAAGTTTTAAGTCATCTCAGTAAAAATACTAAGTACAAAATCTCATCAAAATTAGTTATAGGTGTGGGCTGTCCTGGACCATAATTCTCCTCCATCTGTGGACCTTGGAAACCTAGAGAACAAGTTTCCTGCTTCCTATATACAATGGAGGGTCAGGTGTAGGAAAACATACCCATCCCAGAAGGAAGAAATTAAAAGGAAAACAGGGGTCATGGGTCCTAAAGAATTCGGAAGCCCTGCGGGGCATACTTCATTGGATTCCAAGGTCTGAAACTCATCTACAGAACAATGTTTTGTCCTCCAGCCCTCATGAATTGGCAACTGTATCCCTTCCAAATGCTTGTTTATCAGCCATTCTCTCCCTGAAAACTGGGGTGAAGTCTCCACCCTTCCAAGTATTGGGGTTGTGCTCAGATTCTGTGCAATCCTTGGGGAACAGGCTCTACTCACTGAGAATACTGCAGTGGCAGCGCTTTTCCTAAACAACAGGGCAGAAGGTCCGCCCTCTCCAAGTTCCAGGGCAGACTTACCCTTTCTGGACACATGAGTTGACCCACCCTCTTGGCTGGAGAAGATTTCTTTGGTCCAGACTTCAGCTTTCATATTTCTGCCCTTGAAGTGATTTTTCCTTCAACCTATCCCTTTTTTGCTGTCCCTTTTCATCTAGACTAGCAGTGGTTCTATTCATACAGATCTTCCAAAAAGTTGTCAGTTTTGCATGAAGTTCACAGGGGTCCAAACCATCAGACAAAATAACTTTCCACAGATTCTTCCTTGATAACTGCATTTTCAATCCTGACTTCCCTTGCAAATTCTGACTATGCCATATTCAGTTTAACTGTCACATAGAATACTATTCTTTGGGACTCATTTACCAGAAAGTCAGGATTTTCCAAACCATCAGTTTCTGGTTTCAGCTTATCCCTTTCCTCTTACATTTTACTATAAACTACAAGGAGGAACTAGGCTGCACTTTGCACATTTAGCTTGGAAAATTTCTCAGCTAAAAATTGGAAGTTCATTGCTCTCAAGTTATGCCTTTCATGCAAAATCAGAACTCAACTTTGCCAAGTTATCTGCCACTTTCAAACAAAGATTGCCTTTCCTCCAGTTTCCAATAACACATTCATCATTTCCATCTAAGGTCTCATTGGAAGTAACTTTAGCATCCATATTTCTACCAAAGTTCTCTTCAAAGAAATCTAGGCTTTATCTATGAAGCAACTCACAATTCTTCCAGCCTCTCCCCATTACACAATTCAAAATCCATTTCCACTTTTTGGGTATTTACAATAGCAGCACCCCATTTTTCTGGTACCAAAATCTGTTCTGGTTTTCTTGGCTGCTCAAGCATATACCAGGTAATTGGTATGCTTAAACAATGGGAATTTATTCAATAATGGTTTTAAGGCTGGGAAAATGTCCAAATCAATGTATAATCAAGGTGATGCTTTCTTCCCAAAGATTGGCTGCCAGGAATCCTTGGTTCCTCTGCCACCTGGCAAGGTACATGGCAGCATCTGCTGGTCTCTCCCTTCTCTTCCAGGTTTTGTTGATTTTAGCATCTTGCTTCCATGGCTCTTTCTCTGAATTTCATTCTCTTATAAAGGACCCTAATAATAGGATTCAAACTCATCTTGATTGAGTTGGGCCAAAACTTAACTGAAGTAACCTCATCAAACAGCCCTACTTAAGAAGGGTTCACATATTCATGAATTAGATGAGATTTAAGAACGTGTTTTTTTTTTTCATACAGTCTCAAACCACCACACAACGCTTTAGGGAACATTCACAAAGCCTGTGAGATTAAGGTTGGGAAATCTTCAAAGCTTTAACGAAGACCATTTGGTTTATAATCCTGGATCTATGATTTGCTAATTTTGTGATCTAAGACAAGCTAGTTTAACCCCTTGTTCCTTGGTTTCCTCATCCATTAAATAGGGATTATAACGCCTTTTTTGGAGGTTTATTCTACATAAGAGAGAGACAACCATGGAAAACACCTACCGCAATGCTTGATATTTGGTAAACTCAGGGGAAAGAAAAAGATTGCTGATATTTTATTTTTATGCTTACTGATCACACAAGCACTGTCTCGCCTTTCTCTACATTTTTATAACACTTGGAACATAGCTTATACATGCATCCAACTCACTAGTGACTATATAGCAAGGTATGGTTTTTTTCCATTGAACTCTGAACTTCTTGGGGATAGAGGCTGCATCAAAATCATTTGTATGTTTCCAGTATCTATTTAAGTGGCAAGGTTGTAAAAACACTAAGTAAATCTTGAATAGTTGACTAAGTGAACTAACAAAGGGACATACTATACTCCTGGATCTAGCCAAATCCTATATTGCTCACAAGGTTTTCCCTATCATGTGTTTTGTCCAAATGCAGCTCTCTTCTACTTTAATGACACTACTTATCATAGATTTTCATTGTGGTATAACATTCATAGTTCTTTTTAAAGTGCATATTTTTCTTTTAAAGTGTAATCCTAGGGAAAAGAGATTCCACATTATTAATTTTTATACTTATTGTCTTACCCACAGCAGATATTCAGTGATGTAGAAAACATTTAAACAAGTAAGTGTGGTACAAAGAAGAATTAAATCTGTGCTGTAATAAAAGGAAGAAACCAAGAAAAGTACTCTGGGATTACAGAAGGGGTCATTGATTTGACTGGAGAGATTAGGAAAGCTGAAATCAACATATAACATTTGAAGTAAGTTTTGAAGCAAGAATACAGTTTTGATAGCAGAAAAGGGAGAACTCATCCACTCTGTTAAAACGTATTACTGTAATTGTGTTTTTAAAATATATTCATTGTGATTTATATTAAAATTACCTCCTTACTATGAATAAAAATAATCTCCCTATCAATATAATCTACCATCAATAAAAATATAACCCTACCATCAATTTTTTTAAAAAAATCTTCCTAACATTAATTTTAGTGAAAAAGAAAAGTATTCTTGTTCTAAGTCTTCCAATTTCTTTCTCAGAGGTGAATTTCATAATACTATAATGCAACAGCTATATTCTTGTATAGTTATACTTTTCCTATTAATAGAAATATTGTCATTATTGAATGACAATTTCCCCAAAACAATGTTGGACCTATATTTTAGTTAAATTGTTTTTATTGAAATAAAATGCACAAGATAAAAAGGATACACATCATATGAATATAGTTTAATTTTCACACGAATACAACTGTATAGACTACTCAAATGGAATATGATCATGAAAACCAGAAACATTTCTTCATCCCTTCCATGACATCAATCTTCACAATAGCAATTATTTAGAATTATATCATCAGAGATTATGATACAATAGGTGCTCTTTGTTCTGGTTTTTTTCACTCAAGATTATATTTTCAAGACTCATCTATATTGTTACATAAGGATTGATCTGTGAGATTCATCCATGCTGGTCCATGTAGCAATGATTCATTCACTCCCATTACTAAACAATAGTCTATGAAAACATAGCACAATTTACCCATTTCATTGTTGATAGGCATTTAGGTTATTTCCAGTTTTGAGCTAATAAAGATATTTCTGATTTGCCCAACTGTATACATATACCTAGAGAATACATTTAGGAGTGGAGGTGCTGCATCATAGGATATGCATATATTTAGCTTTATTTTTTTAAACAAGTATTCCGGTTTATTTATGGTTGATTTCTTACATAAAATTTCTATGGAAATCTTCCAGCAGGGCAATGCCCCCCAAAATTGTGTCTCATTTCCCTCCAAATAAACATGATAATACAGATGTGAGCTCCTTAGAGGAGACCCCCAGAGGACCAAAACAAGCCACAAACAAAAATCAAAACAAGAGTAAAAATCTTCAATACCAGAATACGTTGTGTATAAATACACTCTTTAAAGGAAATTCTGAATAAAGTTATAATTGTTAAAGTTTTATCCAAGGGTGTTAAATATGACCTAAGAAATATCTTTATGAAACAATAGTTAATGCTTGAGGATTTTAAGTGTCCTTTAATATATTTTTTAGTTTTTCTAAAAGACACTTATATTACATAAAACGTTACATAAAAAATATAAGGGATTCCTATATGCTCCACTTCCCACACCTCCCACTTTTCCCCACATTACCAACTTCTTTCATTAGTGTGGTACACTCTTTGCAATTGATGAACACATTTTGGAGCATTGCCACTAAGGATAGATTATAGTTTACATTGTAGTTTACACTCTCTCCCACTCAATTCTGTAAGTTATGGCACGATATATAATGGCCTGTATCTGTCATTGCAATGTTATTCAGGATAATTCCAAGTCCCGAAAGTGCCCCAATATTACACCTCTTTTTCCCTTTCCATGCCCTCAGAACCTCCAGGGCTACTGCCTCCACATCAATGTATAATTTCTTCCATTGCTAGAATCACAATAAGTCTATAGTAGAAAACCAGCAAGTCCACTGTAGTCCATATTTTTTTCCCCAATCCCGAGGATTCTGGGGTAGTAATACCCACTCCACCTGTAATTGAGAGGGGGCTTCAATCCCATATGGCTGATGGATGGGACTCTCTTGGTTCCTTGGTATGGTGGTTGTCCATCATCATCTCCTTGGGTGAGTCCAATAAACTGGAGAGTATCTGTTGCAACTCCACTGAGGCTCAGGGCCCAACTGGCACACGGTCAGCCCGAAGATTCAAGTCTTTTGGGCATACACCTACCAATTCCAGCACCAACTATAGGTTTAAATAGAAGAGACAGAAGAGGCATGTGTAGAGAAGGCACAACTGAGTCCAACTCTGTCACACTCAGGAGCACAAACTCCAAAGTAGGGCCCACTGGCAAGGCACCAAACTCTGGAGCTATCTGCCATGACCGTAGGACATGAGTGTCTCCAGAGCCCTCAGGAGTCCTGCTATTTAGGGTAGTATCTACTTTGGCAGTCAATGAGATCCTGCTGGGATGTGCATAAGTGTTATCTCTGACCTCCCAACTCACTTTAGTCTCCAAGCGATATAAACTCATTTGTCTTTACCTGTTCCCCCTTTTATTCAAGGTCTTTTTCCAGTTGCATTGCTAGTTGGTGCTTGGTAGTAATTCCTCAGTGCCAGGGAGGCTCAAGCCCGGGAGTCATGTCCCATGTTGGGGGGAAGGTGATGCATTTATATGCTGAGTTTGGCTTAGAGAGAGGCCACTTTTGAGCAACATGGAGGCTCTCAGGAGATAACTCTAAGGCACCCTACAACACTAGGCTAAGTTGCAATTTCAAGAGCAAAGGCTTAAAAGCATAGTTGCCAATATCAAAGGCCCATCAATGGGCCATCCTTCTTCACTAGTCATTCCCGCTGTACTTGGGGCATTGTTGCTGTTCCATTAGAGTATGTGGCAGAGCTCCCCAGGATGGGAATTTGATACACTTTCAGCTATTGTGCGAATCTCTACCCACTGTGACAATGCCCCATGAACATTTGAACACATTTACATACATTTAGCTTTAGATTTTCAAAGTGGTTGTATCAATTTACAAACTGACCAGCAGTGTATGTAGAGTCCAGCCATACTATATCCTCAACAAAACTTTGTATTTTCAGACTATTTTCCTTTCTTTTAGACAATTGCTAGATATGTAAATATAAATAATTATGGTATGACTAATGATGTTATGCTTATCAGTAACTTCAATATCTCCTATTGAATGGCAATTTTCCTCTTTTCTTATTCTATTGGATTGACTGTCCATTCTCATTGATTTGTAACAATATTTATTGTATTATTACATATGACTCCTTTGTCTGGAATAGATATTTTCTTATTCTATGGTGTGCCTTTTTTGCTCCCTTAATTGTGACATATTTTATAAACTCATGTTCTGATTTTTAAGGAAGCCTAACTTCTCAATATTTCCCTTCATTATATTGTTTTTACTTTTAAAGAAACTGTTGCTTACTCTGAAGTCAGGATGATATATCCCTAATTTTTCTGTTTGAAAAATTTATTTTCCCTTTCTATTTGGCCTTCAATTAACCGGAATAATTTTTTGTGTATGGTGTAAGATAGGTGTCAAGGTTTATTGTTCTGTCTCTGGATATTCAGTTAATCCAGCATAAACAAACTGACAATTTTTTTGCTATAAATGGCATCACTATATAAGTTGGTCTGTATCTGGACCCTTTATTCTGTTTCATCTGTCTACTTTTCATTTCTTATTTTAACCATATTGTTTTAATTATTGGAGTTTGAAAATAATTCTCTATAAGAGGCAGTGCGAGTGTTTCAACTTTGTTATTCCTCAAAAAGGTGTCTTCAGTATTCTTGGTACTTTGCATTTCCATATAAATTTTAGAATCACCTTGTCAGTTTTTCTAGGCTAAAGAAAACACTCTGGGTATTTTAATTGAAATCACATTGATTCACAGATCTATTTTAAGAGAATTGACATTTTTGCTGTATTGTCTTCCAATCCATACACATGATAGAAAACTCAAACTATTTAAGTCTTCTTATTGGCATCAGAAATATACTTAAATTTTCCAATAAGCAGTTTTATACAATTTTATTAGCTATTTCCTGAAATACTTGATGATTTTGAGACTATTAGATATTTAATCTTTAATTTCATTTTCTAATAGTTTGCTGCTAACTGTACTTAATAGTTCTAATAGCTAACATGTATATTATTTTGGATTTCCTATGTAAACAATAATACATTTTATTAAGAAAGTTTTACTTCTCCTTCCATTCTCACTTTTGTATTTATTTTTCTTGCCAAAATAATGTTAAATATATGTAGTGTATAAAACAGCATTGTCTATTTTCCATATTTAATTAGGAAAGATTTCACTATTTTTACCTTTAATTATGGTGTTTGCCATATATATGCCATGTGTGTATACACACACACACACTTTTTTGTAATATCCTCTATTAAATAAAGATCATAGTCATTCTTGGCTACCTAGAATTGTTGTTTGCTGCTGTTTGTTTTATTTTTGTTTTGTTTTCTTAAACCATGAATAAATGCCGAATTTTATCAAATATATTTTATACATCAAATATGTCTCTTTTCCATTTAGTCTGCTAAGCAGTGAAGTACATGATTGATTTTCATACTCTTAAACAAGCTTGTATCCTAAAATAAACTATGGTTGACTTTTATTTGTGATCTTGGTTTTTCAAATCCTGGCTGCCTTGGTAGCTCATTGACATTGCTACAAACTCTAGATTGCTGCTCTCTCATGTCTGAAAGCCCCAAAAGGAAATCAAACAAACAGACTGCAATATTTACAAACGTAGAGGTCACATCCGTGTTTTTTGTTTTTCTTGATACTTGGCCCTTTAAGTGCTGACTAATCTCAGATGACTCCAAACATAAGTTGTTGTTTTCTCTTCTCTTCTTTGCTTTACATTTTAAAAAAAAATGTATCTACTATTTATGGTATGATTATATCTACATGTTCAAAGCTGGAAACAAAACCTTAAATAATTTATTTTCATTATGAAACTTTATAACTTCTTGGGATCAGGGAACTGAAATGGCACCAATTTAATTTGTGACAATATAAAATATATTCCCTTCTTACCCATCCCAGGATTTTAAACTTTCCTAAGGGACCAACTATCCAGACATCTTCAAGAAGAATATGGCACACAAAAAAAATTATACTCAGACACAATAAAGGTGAGGATAAACTTCTCAGAATCCAAGGAACTCTGCTCAAATCTTCATCCTATAGAAATCTTTTTGGGAAATATTTACCATAAAAACAGATCCTTACTTTTGGGGAATATCATGTTCCAATCTTCCTAGAAAATGTCTAATGGTAGTTCTGGACCAGAAGAATTGCCAGCCATCATATCCTGGTTTTGGAAATAACCACATTTTCTCTTACTAAGTATCAAATACTTTTGATGTGCCAGTTACGAGACAAAGTGCAAGGGTCTTTTGTAATCATGAATACATAGACTAGCAGGTAAATACATGATCATATTTGCATAACAGTTTTAATCACAAACACAGAAACTAAAATTGATAAAAATCATATTGATTTTGTTACCTCACATTACATTCATATTAATAATGAATGTGACAGGGCCATCATAAATATGCAAAAAAGCAACACATCAGGCTAAACATCGCCAGTAATTTGTAGACTTACACTCATAGGAAACCACTAATGGAATGCAGTGCATTAACTTTTCTATGAATAGTGAAATATCATGCATAATGTAACAGTGCAACTGATAATAGCAGACTCAGGCAGGATCATTTAAACTCGTTATTATGGGCAGCATGAACTGATCTTTGAAGTGGTCCATAATAAAATACTTCTCTGCACTTACACTATCTTGATTGTTCAGTTATCTTTTTCCCTAGAGCCTGCCTGTATCTATAGGAAGCACAAATATGATTGCTTTGGTATTTTGGCATACTTACGATGCTCTATTAAATGTAGGAAAATGGTGACCAATGAACACCTAACAATAAAAGTTAAAAGTCTCGGAAACATCTGCTTGACCTATTTTATATTTTGCTACATGCATCAGGATAATCATCATTATAACATATCTTCATGGTATATATTACCAAAATAGCCATTGTTTGGGTAAAAGATCTTACAGAAGTGGTAAAGCTGGAAAGTGGGAGTAGAGATTTAATTGTAGGAATTCATAGGTGATTAAGAACACCTAAGCATAGTATCAGAGTTGGCAATTCTAGGAAAATACTTTCAGGAGCTTAGAGAAAAATCCTATGTGATATAGATATCCTGAGGTTGTCTGCTCAGGCACAGGTTTAATGAGATAACATATTAGGGGATAAACTAGATGATCTCAGTATTTAGCTCTGGTTTGGAACCTCGATGAATTCTGGATTTTCTAGAGTTATTGAGTATCATCCTAGACTCTACAATCAAAGGCTAAAAAACATATTTCCAGCATCGATTTAGTCTTGCTAAAAGAGTACTATAGAAGAAATTATTAAAGAGAAGTGCCCCAACCTCAGAGTTTTAAGATTTTGTATGTGAGATAAATGAAATTTTCTTGTATGGTCATAAGGCATGATGTGAAATTTTCCTTTAATAAAGGCAATTTGTGAATGTGCTTAATATGTAATACCATACCATTGACTAATGTGAAATTCTACAATAGATATAATCATATAATTTCAAAACATATTTTTATATATTTTTAGTATTTGAGGAGGTGAATGCAAAGCAGTATTTGCTTCATTAAATTATATTAAAATAAGCAAAATGCATTGATGGATTTAGGTTAGTTTCAAGAGTATCACATTTATTTGTTAAAGTTCAATTTTGGAATGTGTTTATTATCTTAACTATGTTCTTAACAGACATCTCCACTATATTATATGTTGACTACAGATCACAAGCAGTACTTCATGCACTTTAATTCAAACTTCATTGCAAATTCAAAGAATAACAGACAAAAGGCAGCTCAACAAGTTACAGAAGGATTACTCCTAAAATGTTCTGGGTAGGCACTTTTATCTCATCTAATTCCAACAACAAACTCAATTGTTCTTCCAGCGCTCAGAAAGATACACAGATGAACACAGCTTAGTCAAATGACATAGTCAAAGTCTCTTTATTAATGAAAAAAATTAGAAGGAAAAAAATGCTTAATCATGTTCATATCTCACAAAACCAAACCACTCATTCCTTTTTTGACCTTTAGCATTAATATAGTACTTTCTTTCCTTTTGCTACAAGACATTACAATATTGTCTATACATTACATTAGTTATATTTTCCCATGTGCTTCCACATTCTTAATACCTTGTAGAAGAACATTCCTGTACGTATAGTATTAACCACAATCCTCATTTATCACCAAAGAATGCCATGCCCTTTTTAAAATTCCATTACTTTTCTTTAGAGTTTTTAAAGAACATTCACTACATGAAATTTAATGTAAGTTTATTCATTTTACTTCTTTATTGGCTTCTGGAATATAATACCATGATGGTGAAGATTTATTCTGATGTTTATTAACATACTGTCAGCACTTAGGATGGTCTCTGGTAGTAAATCAATAATATTTTGTTTTGTTTTCAAGGGAGTAAAGAAGTGTACACATCCCAGATATGGACTGTGGGCATGCTGTAGAGATGTGCCAAAAATATTTTAATTAAATGATAAAATCCATGTTTAAATGATATTTATTTAGGATTTTTGAAAATAATTTCCTAAGCTGAAAAAACATGATCAATAAAATTACAGAAAAATGCAGTATTTGCAGGGTTAATTTTTTTTTCTTAAAAGTGCAGAGCAGGGGCCGGCTCGATAGCCCAGTGGATAGGGTGCCGGCATACCACATGGGAGGCCCTGGGTTCGATTCCCGGGGACCTCTCCTAGCGGGCAGACCGCCTTGAGAATGGCAAGCCGCCATGGGCGGGCCGGAGCCGCCGTGGGCAGGGCAAGAATCTGCCACGGACAGGGCAAGAGCTGCCACGGGCAGGGCAGGTCGCCCGCGGATGGAGCACAGCCAGCCACCCACGAAC
>PVKH010025819.1:0-13344 GCA_004027955.1 Chaetophractus vellerosus | reverse complement strand
GACTTTGCCATGCCCGTGGGGGCTCCGCCCTGCCCGTGGCGGCTTTTTGCCTTGCCCACGGTGGCTCTGCCCCGCCCATGGCGGCTTGCCTTTCTCAAGGCCGTCTGCCCGCTCGGAGAGGTCCCCGGGAACCGAACCCGGGGCCTCCCATGTGGTACACCGGCGAGCTCTTTATCCACTGAGCTATCTAGCCGGGCCCCACATTCTTAAATAATAGTGGGTCAAAGAAGAGATTGCAAGATAAATCAATAAATATTTCAAGACAAATAAAAATGAGAACACAACATATCAGAACCTATGGGATATGATGAATGCAGTTCTGATAAGAACATTTATAGCCCTCAATGCTTACATTAAAAAAGAAGAAAGAGCTAAAATCTATGACCTTACTACACAGCTAGAGGAACTAGAAAAAGAACAGAAAACTATTCCCAAAGCAAGCAGAAGGAATGAAGTAACAAGAATCAGAGCAGAAATAAGTGAAATTGAGAACAACAACAAAAAAAAAAGAACAGAGAGAATTAACAATATCAAAAGTAGGTTCTTTGAGAAGATTAACAAAATTGACAAACCCGTAGCTAGACTGACAAAGGAAAAAGAGAGAAGATGCAAAAAAATAAAATAAAAAATCAAAATGGGGACATTACTACTGACTCCACAGATATAAAAGAGATCATAGGGGATATTATGAATAACTGTGTGCCAACAAACTAGACAATATAGATGAAATGAAAAAATTCCTAATGTGCAAATAACCTACACTAACCCTAGGAGAAATAGAAGATCTCAACAAACCAGTCACAAGTAAAGAGATTGAAACAGTCATCAATCAACTCCCCAAAATTAAAAGCCCAGGACCTCTCAGTTTCACTGGTGAGTTCTCCCAAGCATTCAAAGATTTAATACCAATCTTACACAACTCTTCCAAAAAATGAATAAGAAGGAACACTACCAAACTCATTCTATGAAGCCAATATCATCCTAATACCAAAGCCACATAAAGATATTACAAAAAAAGAAAATTACAGACACATTTCCTTAATTAATACAGATGCAAAATCCTCAGCAAAATACTTGTTAATCAAACCCAACAACACATTATAATAATTATTCATCAGGATCAGGTGGGTTTTCTACCACTCATGCAAAAGTGGTTCAACACAAGAAAATCAATCAATGTAAATACCACATTAACAAATCAAAGAAGAAAAATTGCAGAATCCTATCCATTGACACAGAGAAGACATTTGGCAAAAATGGGGAATCCTTTCTTGATAAAAAAATGCAACAAAAGAAAGCAATTGAAGGAAACTTTCTCAACATGATAAAGACGATATATGAAAAACCCACAGCTAACATTGTACTCAATGGTGAATGACTGAAAGCATTCTAATTGAGATCAGGAAGAAGACAAGGATGCCCACTGTCACCACTGTTGTTCAATATAATATTAGAGGATCTAGCTAGAGCAATCAGGCAAGATAAAGAAATTAAAGGCATCCAAATAGGAAAGGAAGAAGTAAAGCTTCCACTATTCACACATGGTATGATCTTATACCTAGAAAGTCCCGTAAAATCTACAACAAAGCTGCTAGAACTAATAAATGATATCTGCAGAATGGCAGGATACAAGATTACGACCCCCAAATCAGCAGTGTTTCTATACACTAAAAATGCATAATCTAAGGATGGTCAGAAAAAATTCCATTTATGATAGCGACTAAAAGAATAAAATATTTAGAAATAAACCTACCCAAGGATGTAGAACACTTGTATTCAGAATACTACAATACATTGCTAAACAAAATTTTTAAAGACCAAAATAAATGGAAAAACATGCCATGATCATGGATTGGAAGACTAAATATTGTTTAGATGTCAATTCTACCCAAATTGATATACAGATTCAATGCAATCCCAATAATAATTCTACCAGCATTTTTTAGAGAAGTGGAAAACACAATTATCAAATTTTTTGGAAGGGTGAGGAACCTTGAATAGCCAGAAACTTCTTAAAAATGAAGAGCAAAGTTGGAGGACTCTCACTTCTGGACTTTAAATCCTATTACATAGCCACAGTGGTGAAAACAGCATGGTACTGGCATAAATGAACCTAACTGATGGTTCAGAAACAGAACCTCACATCTCTGGACAAGAATCTTTGACAAGGCTGTGAAACCCAACAAGCTGGGCCAGAACAGTCTATTCATCAAATGGTGCTGGGAGAACTGTATAAATAGAGCCTCCTCAAACTTAAACACTTTTGTGATTCAGTGGACTTGGTCAATAAAATGGAAAGGCAGCCCACTTAATTGCAAAAAAATATTTGGAAATCACATACCTGATAAGGGTTTGATTTCCATTCTATATAAAGAGATCATACAACATAGCAATAAAAGAGCAAGCAATCCAATCAGCAAATGAGCCAAAGACTTAAATAGACATTTCTTCAAAGAGGAACTATAAATGTCCAAAAGGCACATGAAAAAATGTTCAAAATCACTAGCTATTAGGGAAATGCAAATCAAAACTGCAATGAGATACCATCTCACCAAATAAAATGGCCATTATTGAAAAACAGAAAACAATAATTGCTGGAGAGGATGTGGAGGAATAGGAACACTCCTCCACTGTTGGTGGGAATGTAAAATGGTGCAGCTTCTGTGGAAGACAGTTTGGCGGTTCCTCAGGCAGCTAAATATAGAATTGCCACATGATCCAGTAATTCCTTTCCTAGGAATATATCCAGAAGAATTGAAAACTGTGACACGAACAGACATTTGTTCCTAGCAGCATTATTCACAATTTCCAAAAGGTGGAAACAACCCAATCGTCCATCAACTGATGAATGGATTAACAAAATGTGGTATATACATATGATGGAACGCTATGCTGCTGTAAGAAGAAATGAAATTGGGACACATAGGATAACATCCATGAATCTTGAAGACTTTATGCTAAGTGAAATAAGCCAGACACAAAAGGATAAATGTTGTATGGTTTCAAAAATATGAACTAAATATGAAGAATAAATTCATGGAGTTAAAACCTAAAGTATAGGTTATTAGGAGATAAGAGGAGTTTTAGGAAGGGGTACTGATGCTTAATGAATGTAGAAGTTTTAAGTAACTTGACTGTAAAAGTATGGAAATGGATAGAGTTGATTATAACTCATTATAGTGAGTAGTACAAACACAGCTGGTTTATAAATGTGATTGTAACTTAAAAGGGTAGTCTAGGGATATAACGTCAATTGAAAGAAAGCTAGAGAATAATCTAGGGACTGAAAAACATAGTGAACCCAGAGGTGGATGACAGTTGTGGTTAATAACACAAATACAAGAATGTCCTTCTATGAACTAGAACAGATGGACATCACTATTAAAAGGTGGTAAGATTGTGCAGAAACAGGTCTTCATTTTAACAAGCATGACAGGTGATTATTATGCCCACTAAAGTTTGAGCAGAACTGGTCTGCAGAATAAATTTCCTGAGTCCCAGAGTAGCCCATATCCACATTTTGAAGAATGGAAATGGGCTACTTGGTGGACCATCAGGATCAGTTGGTGGCATCCTCTTCTCATTTCTTTTTCCCTAGGGCACAGTGCTTATATGCAGTAATTATAAATAACAGACAACTTGGGAAAGATCAGTATTTTCAGGGTTTGGACAATTGAGATCCCCTATACTTTTTCATCTTACAAGAATAGTCTTCTTTTACGGCTTGGTAGGAAGACTTAGGGAGAACTCAGCTAAAGCATCCCCCCACCCAGAAAAAACCAGGCTGGTTTCCAACCAAATTCACTAGTGTTAAAGATATATTTGTTGAGATTGATGTGGGCTAAAGCTTCTTGGTTCCTCCCATTTCCAGCAAATATATGTTACTTCATTCTATGGAGAAGGAATCTTCTTGTATAAGTAAGGCATAGGCTTAATGACTTGGAGACTTACTTCTACTATTCTTTAACTGTTGGTTTAGCTGTTACTATTTTACCAGTTCCGAGATCCATTTCCATGTCATTAATAATGTCAGAGAGCAGCTGTTTTAAAGCTGAACCTGTCTCCTGCTTTACTATCCTTTGAGATCACCAACTATAAGTAGTTCAAAGAGATTCCCTTTAAGGTCTGATGTTTTCCCCACCTGTTATAATCTTAGGGAATTTCCCAATTCGTTTACTAATATAACCCTTCTACATTTATTTCTCTGGGTTGTTCTTCCTATCTGTTTTTCCAGTGTACATTTACATTCCATTTTCTACCTATTATTCACCTAATTTAACCTCTATCATTAAACTTTCTTTCCAGGATCACATCATGCACTCCTAATTTTTATATCATTCTCATCAAATGGTTCCACCAAGGCTCTTGCCTTGTAAAAGTCAGCACTGGAGACTTCATCTTGAGTTACATCAGCTCTCCTTTGCCAGCTGCTTTTTTCTTCAGCCCATAAATAGATCTTCTATTTAGATATTTGAAGATTCCCAAGTTCCACTACTTATGAAAGAAGGGGTAAAATAGACATTAAAGAGCCAGGAATCATAAGAGCACACAAAGAACAAACAAGTTACTATTTTGATGTGGTATTAATTATTGCACCAATGCTCTGATCTAGTGTTCAGGAGTTTGATATCAATTATGAAGGTTTTTTTAGTATAATAAACTTTATTTTTAAAGAGGTTTCAGATTACAGAAAAGTTACATCAAAAGTATAAGGGATTCCCATGTACTCCCTTCCCTCTCCCATATCATCCCCCCTCCTTTTTTTACAATAGAGTAGTACAATTTATTATGATGCATCTGTAAAAGCCACTCATAAAAAATGCACATTTAAAAAAAGGACTTACTTGTGGTAAGGACTAACGTACCTACAGTAATAATCTAAAAAATAAAACTATCATTGTGACGCTTACAGTACTTCACACATCTAACAAATTCTGAAGGAGGCAACTACAATTGTTATAACTTCTTTGAACCCAAAAACCTAAGCACAAATAAGAATTAAGAGAAACTTCAGAATGTTCACATTTGCATACATTTGGCTGAACTTTCAAAGATTCCACATATAACAGAACCACAATTTTGAATCAAAGCGAATATTAAAAACATTTAAGCCTTGTGACACACTTAAAAAAAACAATTATGAAGTTTTGATGATCTAAATTAAATATGTAGCTAAGATCACAGCTACTTTGGAGACTTCAGAAAGAATTGCAGACCTTCAGTGAGTTATTTTTATCTTCAGTGAAAGATACAAACAAAAGAGAAGCATTCTAGAGGTCCAATATTTTACTCAGAGAATTTCTTTGTACTAAGAATTTGTGGGTTCTAGATTTACAGTCTGTTATGTCTGATATGAATAGGACTTTATAGAAAGTATTAAGTAATTCCTAACATTTGCAAATAATTTTGGTTCCCTGTATACTTTCCTATGTATTTCAGGATTTTATTATTTGGTTGCAATTTGGGAACAATTTGTAAAAGTAATTTATTAACAATGCTCTAGGTACAGAAAATAATGGGCTAATTCTACTTTATCTAACTGACCACATTTGGACTTAATAGAATTTTATACTGGGGATAAATATAACCCATTTTAAATTCTGATTCAAATAGGGGCGTACCACCATTGGCAGTGGCTAGTATGAGAGGAATGCACATAATGGAAGAGAGACGCATAAACTAGAAACAGAAGTTCAAAATGATCAAATGGAAAGTTCAGAGAAAAAGTAATAGAAAGTGTGAGCAAAGTTCTAACACTATTCCTTTGCCTACCTGGGAATGAATGCTTCCACCTTACTTGGATGGGAGTTTCCAACTTCAAAAATCAATACTTTTTATGTGAATATTCTCACTGTCCTGATTTTGTGATAATCAGGGCAGGCTAAACATTCACTATATTAGAAACCATGCATGTGTCCCCAGACCTAGTTTTTCTCCTTAGGTCTGGTTTTTAGAATGCTGGTGATAAGCCAAGCCTCATTTATTATATGACCAACCTGTATGGGAAAAGACTGTAACTCTGGGTATATTTGGTTAACTTTAAGAGCTATAGCAGGGGGGGCGATGTGGCTCAAATGGTTGGGCATCTGTCTCCCATATGGAGGGAACTGGGTTCGATCTCAGGTACCTCCTGGTAAGAATTTAAAAAAATAAAAACATAGAAGGTGCATAGGCCGCCAGGCCCTGTGCATGGGTGTGTCATCAGGCTCCACCAAGTCATGCAGCAAGATGATGACGTAACAGGAGAGTGACACAAGGGAGAGCCAAGATGAGACACACTGTAAAACTAGGAACTAAGGTGGTGCAGGCTATAGGATGCTTCTCTCCCACATTGGAGTTTCCAAGGATCGAATTCTGGTGAAGACAGGAGGAGAAGGATGAGAAGAAAGGGCAGGAAACAGACAGAGAGAATTGCCCAGCGAGGGGGTGGTGGTGATAAAAATGGATAAAAGTAAATAAATAAATCTTTAAAACAAAAATCTACACTTTTTGGAAAAAACTGTTTCCTCTTAGCCATTAAAATTTAAGGAAAGGTCTTCCTTGAAAAATATGCCTGCAGTAGTTTCCTTTGTCCTCCCAACTATACACATAGATCCTGGTGAATATATACAACACAGACACACACTCAGTATTGTATTCGCTTTATGTTGCTGCATAACAAATTACTACAACCTTAGTGCCTTAAAATAAAACACATTTATTCTGTGGGTCAGGAGTCTGGGCACAGCTTAGCTGGGTCATCTACTCAAGGTATCGCAAGGTCTCAATTGAGATGTCCGCAGGACTGGGCCCTTATCTGGAGGGTCAATTGAAGAAGAATCTGCTTCCAATCTCATTTAGGTTTTGCCAGAGTTGATTTCCTTGCAGATGTCTGACTGAGGCACTCAGCTCCTACAGGTTGTCTGCAGCTCCTTGCCACACGGGCCTCTCCATAGGCAGTTCACAAACTGACTGCTCCTTAAGGACCGCAGGAGAGAGAGAGTAGAGCATTTCAAAATTCTCTAAGCTCTGGTCTTAAGGAATCTATTGAGCGATCCGCATCAGTGAGGGAGGACTTTATGTGGGGTTCCCTTGTCTGAAACCAGACATTGTAAAGACTCCTGTACTGTGGTATAGCGATATGCATCACTTGCCTATATTCTCTTACTCAAAGAAGGACTTGCATAGTTCATTGAACATATGTTTCTGTTCTGAGTTTGTACTTATTAATCATTTACTTCCTGAGAGGAGAGCTTCTTGGGACTTCAAACTTGTAACATTTGTAAAGACAGATACCAGCTTCTTTCCTCTCTCCTCTACTATACAACCCCCCTCCTCCCAGGCAATGTCTTCCATTCCAATGGCCTCAGAGACCATCTCAACACCAATGGTTCCCAGAACTATCTATCCAAACCCAGAGCTCTATTTCTATCTTCAATTCCACATCAAAATTGACTCCCAACATTTTAGTAAGATGCACTGCAGGTATCTGAATCTGAACAGTTCAAAACTGAATTCATCACCATCCTGCTCCCTTGCTGCCCACCCCCGCTCTCACCTCTCCTTAGTAACACCGGGCACTCAGTGCCTCAAATCACAAATATGGAACTCATTCTTCATCCGTTCCTCTCCCTCACCACGTACAAATTAACAAATACTGGCAATTGGACCTCACAATTTAAAAAATACTAATTATGAACATTGTATATTTATAGTACAGATAATATTATAGAAAACATAATCATAAAATTATCACCCAATGGACCCTCTACTGAAATTAAAAAATAAAAGTCACTCTTACTGTATCAGTTGAACTTCACTTTTTGTTTATCTATAGAGGATTCCAGAGACTCCTCTCTCCCCAGAGTTAATTACTCTTCTAAATTTTATGTTAATCATTTTCTTTATCTTCTTTAAATGTATCCCCCAAAATATAACATTTAGTTTTGCCTGATTTTAAATGCCATAAAAATGGGATTCTTATGCATGTTTCTTCCAGAATGTACATTTTCACTCAACACTATGCTTTTAGACACATCCATATTGTTGCATATAGGGGCAGTTTACTTGAAATTTATATAACATCTGATAAATATAATAGTTTAGAAACAAATATTAT
Source organism: Chaetophractus vellerosus (assembly GCA_004027955.1). Classification (NCBI taxonomy): domain Eukaryota; kingdom Metazoa; phylum Chordata; class Mammalia; order Cingulata; family Chlamyphoridae; genus Chaetophractus; species Chaetophractus vellerosus. Next base: position 5,246 of record PVKH010025819.1, on the reverse strand, counting down.
TTATATATAAATATTTTATAAATATAAAAGTTTATAAATATATAACAATTTAAAGTACAGATGAAATATATAGGATTTCTCTAACAATGGTCAATCACATTTTAATTTTAGTTTACTTTTACAGTGCATCTATGAAATTTTTGCATATGACCCAATTCATATGACTAAGAGTTTTATTAGAGTCTATAGCCAGAAGTAGAATCTCTGGACTATAAGCTGAGTATATTTAAAGATTCAGTAGTTAATACCAAATTATTTTCCAATGTATACTCCGTCTTGCAGTATGTGAGAGTTCCCAATGATCCATTCCCTAATCAACACTTGACTTTGTAAGACATTTATTATTTTTGTCAATATGATGGTATAAAACAGTATCTCATTATGGTTGGATGTATTTTTTATTTACCATAACTTTATATTTATATTATGTATTTATTTGTGCTTTTCTGTGAAATTTTCTGTATTTTGCATTTTCTTATTAGATTGTTTGCCATTTATTAGTGATTTTTAGGAGTTCATATATGGGGATGAAATTACTTTTCAGTTATAGGTGCCCAAATTTTATTTTCCCAGTCGATGGCTTTTATATTTTTCTTTGTAAATAACAGAACAGTTTCTCTTTCTCTCAATAAAAGTTTTTAATTTTAATGTAAATTGGGTAATTAATATTTTTTCTTTATGTATAGTGATTTTGCATCTTAAGATATCCTTTCCCTCCCTAGAATCCTATATCCTATCATTTCCTGTAAAACTTTAAAAATCCATCTTCGGCATTGAAGTTTTTAATCCACCTGGGATTGATTTTGTGAATGGTACATTGTAAGGAACAAATTCATTTTTTTCTCCAATTAAAAATTGATTGTTCTATTACTATTGATGGCACAGGATGTCAATTTCCTACTGATATGCACTACTGTTTGGTATCACTTTTCTTTACCTTTGTGGTCTGTTTCCTGGCTCTCTTTTTGTTGGTATATCTTCTATCTCTGTGCTGATACCATACTCTTAAATAATGGTAGCTTAAATACTGTAGCTAGTTTGGCTGTTCACCAGAGCCGGTCCTCTCACCTTGCTTTTCTTCCAGAAAATCCTGACTCTGTTTTTGTCTTTTCATTACCATATATATGTTTTAAAAATGTACCATAATCCTTGAAAATCCCCGTTGAACTTTGAATTAAATTTTCATTGAATCTATAAATCTATTTGCAGAGCATTAACAACTTTACAATATTGAATCTCCATATCCTTGAGCATAGTGTACTTTATAACAACTTGTTAAACTCTTTTATTTATTCTAATAATTGGCCTTTTGAGTTTTACATGTAGATAATCATGTCACTTGCTGACAATTGGTTTCTTCATTTCCAATCCTTAAAACTTTTATGTTCATTGTGTGCTTGTAAAAAATGTCCATATCCCAAATACTGGGCGCACAGTTTTCTATATGACCATTAAACATATATTTTGTTTATTAAACAAATGTAGCTTAATTGCTTTGTTAAAACCTTTTATATACTTCCTGATCATTTCATCTTCTTGATCTAATGGTTAGGAGGAGTGTCTTAAAATATCTAATTTTGAGGTCAAGTTTTCGTTTTGTATATTTGAAGCTATATTATTAGGTGTTTACAAGTTTCTAAGTATTGCGTCTTCCTCATGAATTCTAACATTTATGACTATATTACTACCTTCCTCATTTCTACATTGTTACCATCTTCATTTTGCCTTAAAATCTACTTGTCTGATATTAATATTGCATAAGACTGTTTTCTTTTTTTAATTAATTTTTCAAATTTTATTTTTAAAGAAGTTTTAGTTTACATAAATGTTACATAAAAAATATAGGGGATTCCCATATGCCACACTCCCTCCCACTCCCACACTTTCCCACATCAATAACATCCCTCATTTGTGTGGTACATTTGTTACAATTGATGAAGTCAAATGAAACTTTGCTACTAACTATGGATTACAATTTACATTATAGTTTGCACTCTGTCCCGCATAATTTTGTAGGTTATGACAAAATATACAATGGTCTGTATCTGTCACTGCTGTGTCATGCAGGACATCTGCAATGTCCTAAAAATGCCCTCATATTACACCTATTCTTCCCACTCCCATCCCTCAGAACTTCTGGTGGATACTGCCTTTACATATATTATTCTTCCATTGCTAGGACGATAATAAGTCTATAGTAGAATCTAATCATCTTTTTCTTGAGACTAGCTCTTCATGAGTCCGTATTCCATTTGGATATGGGTGTGGGAGGAAAGCAAAGCTTTTTTATTTGACCCCCCCCCCCCCAACCTCCCACGTACCAGTCATTAAAACCTAAGCTTTAGGGCTACCAGGATCAGTAGCTACACCCAGAGCCTCAGTCAGCATCAGGCTTTACTAATACCCCGGGATTCATGTCTATGCTTCATTTCTGGCCCCAGAGCATTTCCCTTTTCCCTTTCTTGCTTGAAAACATAATTATTTAATTAAATATAGAAATTTATACAATTATTTAGGTATGTAGCGGAAAAGTTTTAGTCCTCTTTTGTTCCAGTGTGCCAGAAATGGACATCCTGCATTTAAATATATTTTAAACCCACCCAATCCCATCAACTCCACTGCTACTCATATAATTCAGGTCTTCACTGGTTGTTCTGCCTTTTTTCCCTTTCCAGTCATTTCTACTACAATCATGGCCTCCTTTACGAGACACAGAAAGGAGCTCTTATAATAAAGACTGAATTAGCCCTTAGCATAAACAGAGAATTGTTTAATATGGCCCATAGAGCTCTTGATGACTTAACTTGCATATCTTGCCATATTCTTGGTTCACATATATGTAAAGGCAGTATCCACCAGGAGTTCTGAGGGAAGGGAGAGGGAAGAATAGGTGTAATAGGAGGGCATTCTTTTAAAAGCCAATTCTTTAATAAGCCCATATAATATTTGTTTTGACATGTTGGGTCAAGTTTTCAATCTTTGTAATATTATGAAAGAAATGTAAGTTCCATAAAATGAAAATCTAAGCACTATATTCTGTTTTTCAATCTCCAGAAGATCTACCTATTTCAGTCTGCACTGTTGCTCAAGTTCAGATAAATGTGGTTGATGCATTCCTGCTACTTTTATGAGAAAAAAAACACCTTCATCAGAAAAAAATGAAATACAAGTATTTGTTAACTTCTTTCAGGCATCAATAACTCATTTGCATTGTATTTGAAATTTTAATCAGGTCATTCACTTGTTTCTTACTAGGTGGAATTTCCCCTTCAGAATTTAAGAAATTATTTATTTAAATAAAATTAAACAAGTATAACTAACTGGCAAAATTGATTCTCACTTTTCATTTTCATTTTTTTTTCATTCTAGTAAAATTCAAGATATATATACTCTTGGACCGAGCAATTCACTTTTAATTATATGCCATGCAATAAAACTGAGTAGTTCTACTAGGATGTACCTATGAATGTCACAGCATCCTTGTTCATATTAGCCAAAAACTGCAAGCAAGCAAAATGTTCATCAGAAGTAGAATGGAAAAGTATATTAAGGTGTATTCATACAATGGATTACTAACCAGCAATTAAAATGAACTACAGCTACACCTATCAACTTGGATAAATCTTAAATTTAAGTGAAAGAAGTCACACCAAGAAATATATACTGTATGATTCCATTTATATAACTTTCAAAAGAGGCAAAAGTGAATTATATTATTTAGCAATGCATTTCCAGGTGGTAAAACAATTTAAAAAACAAGGAAAGAAAGTATTATAATTATCAGGACAGTGACATCTTTGAGTAGGGAGAGAAAGTGTTAAATTGGGAAAGGCTCTTACAAAGTTCAAATTTGTGACCTGGGTGGTGGTTACATTGATACCTGTTTTAAAATAAGTTATTAAATTTTGTATAAGTACTTTTAAACTTTTCTTTCTATTTGCATATTTAACAATTAAAAGAGTAAGGGAACCCATAGTAAAAGTTCTATTCTTGTTTCTGTTTAGTCCAGAGCACTACTGATAGATGAACAAGCCTGACTACTTTTTATCAGCCTGTTAGTCCATACTGCTTAGAGAAGAAATGACTTTATTGAGAAAAAGAAGATAATGTTTGTTTTGGCTAAAGAAGATTCAATCTTCTTCATTAGCAGGATGTATAAAATATTCATTTTCCATTTATGGTGATAGGTTGAGTTAAGCCAGGCTGTTTTTTTTTTTAAACCCATGAACAGCAGTCAATTTTGCAAACTATGGTTGCAGAGTAGAGCCTTGTTTGTATATAAAGCTAACATGGCTACTTTAATCATATTAATGCCTAATATTCCTTTCATTATTTCAATGCTCTGAGTAAATCTTCAATTCCATTAGACATAAGTGGAGAAAATTTTCATATCGTTATTTCATCATTCAATATATAGAATAGGTTATAGAATAGCCACATTCATGTGTGAATGGGTTGGTTGAGAACCTTATAATGCCTATGTCTTTCTGTAGTATTGAAGAATAAACAGATCAATTCTTAAATAATCACTAATTGACCAGTAACTCTAAGTTTTCAATGCTGGGAATATAAGCATAAAGATGATATGCTTAAGTTGCTTAAGTATTTATTTCTTACCTGTTAGGACTTTGAAATTTAATATTTTATGTATAGTTCATAAAAGTTTAAAAGTTAATTAAAAGAATAATATTTTACATTTAATTTTTTTTTAAGATTTTCATTAGAGAAGTAGATTTAGAGAAAATTCATGCAGGAAATACTGAGTCTCCTTATATCACCATCCAGTTTCCCCTATTACTAACATCTTGCATTAGTGTGACAGCTTCATTAAAATTGATGAAACAATATGATTATACTTATAATATTAACTACAGTGCCTAGTTTACATTAAGGTTCATTGTTTTGTACAGTTTTATTTTTTTATTTTAATCTAGTGTAATGGTTTCAGAGTTTTATTTAATTATGAATTCCAAAAATATAAATTGGATTATTCTTGTAAACTAATCTGTTCATCTGGGCATGATTAAGTTATGATAAGGGCATTAACTGGGCCAGGAGGGTGTTGGGCCCTGCCCCTGGTGGGTGTGGTCTCAAGTATAAAGGCTAGGCAGCAGATCTGAGTTGCAGAGATTTAGAGAAGCAGATTTGAGAAGCAGTTCTGATGTTGGAGTGAGCCGATCGCCGGATAGTCTACAGCTGGACTTGTGGAGAGACGCAACGCAGAGAGTCTCATGGTCTACAGCTGA
>PVKH010025818.1:0-13348 GCA_004027955.1 Chaetophractus vellerosus | reverse complement strand
TCTCCAGACAGCATCTCTGTTTGCCACTGAAAACTCCAGCACCATTGGATCTGCTGGATCATATGGTCCAAGTGGTGGTGCAGCTTGCACAGCAGCCTGGACCTGTCACAGGGCCTCCTCTTGTTCCAGTCCCCAATCAAAACTAGCAGCTTTTCTTGTCACTCGGTAAATGGGCCAGAGTAGCACACCCAAATGAGGAATGTGTTGTCTCCAAAATCCAAAGTGGCCAACTAAGCGTTGTGCCTCTTTTTTGGTCACAGGAGGAGCCAGGTGTAACAGCTTATACTTTGCTTTAGAAGGGATATCTCGACAGACTCCATACCACTGGCCGAGTTGACACATTAGCCTAACCATCTCAAGAAGTGACTCATACCCATGAGCAACACTGGCCTTAACATGTACTATACCATCTAGAAGCTGCTGTCCTGATGAAATGATGGAATGGTCTACTGAAGGAACAGTACATTGCTTGCTGGAAAAACATGACCAAAACACACAAATAAAAACTTGCAAACTTTAGTTGCCACTTCACAAGAGGCAGTGTATATTCTGAGCTAGCAACTAACACATTATAGCCAGAACCCAAGGGCCTGAGATTAAGGTTAGAGTGGGGGTAGTCCTTCTCACTATTATTTCAATGCACTCATTAAAGATTTTGTTTCTTATTTCCATAACTTTGGGCTCTGGTTGAATGATGATTTCACATCTCAATGAAGGAATGCTTCTACCTGGAGACACAGAAATAGTTTTATTCTACTAGAATCTGGGACTTCACTGAACCACCTTGAGCTCCTAATTCCACTGACCCAATGGGAAAATCAGGAGTTGACTCTAATGTCTGGAATGATTGACCTTGATTATTAAGGGGGAAATAGATAGCTGATATAAAGTCTGGGGCATTCTACTGCTGGTGCTACTACTGCTGATGCTACTATTAGTAGTAAGAAGTCAGGAATAACATTTGGTTCACTCAACCAGGTAAAGAACAACAACCAGCGTGAAATCCTGGATGAGAGCCAAGGAACAAGAATATGATCCTGGAAGAAGGAAATTATAAAACCCAACTATAACCTCATCATTAGTTGCTGGTGTATTTTCACCTTCAATTTGTCTGACAGATGTTGAAAAAAACCTATAATTAAAAACTTATTATTCAGCATCACAAAATAAATAAGTGTAAAAGAAATTTAAATAACTAAACCTTCAAATGATATTGTTTTGTAAGTTTGTAGCATTTATAATTCTGAAGTTATTAAAGCCTAAAACTTAACTAAAATTTGGGGGATAATCTATATGTATGTGTGTGTATTTCTATTTGTATATATTAACCAGTTCTTTTTACTCTTTTCATTCCCTTTATTCTACTATTTTATTTAATGAGATTTTTAAATTTATTAGACAAGTTGTGGGTTTTCAGAGAAATCAAGCACAACAAAATATAGAATTCCCACACACCACCCCACCAAAACCAACTTGCATTGGTGTGGAATATTTGTTATAATTGATGATAGCACATTTTTAATTGTACTATTAATTAAGTCCATGGTTTAAACTTAGGGTTCACTGTTTGTGTAGTGTAGTTCCATGGAATTTTTAAATTAAATTTTTATTCTGTTACCATATATACAATCGAACATGCCCCATTTTAATCATATTCATATATATATTTGAATGCTATTAATTATGTTTACAATGCTGTGCCACCATCACCACGATCCATTACCAAAACATTTCCATCATTCCAAATAGGAACACTTTACATTTTAAGCCTTATCTTCTCATTCCCCATCCCCACCCCATCCCCTGGTAACTTGTAGTCTAGTTTCTGACAATATGAGTTTGCTTATGCTAATTGTTTCAAACTATGAGTTCACACAATATTTGTCCTTTTGTGTCTGGCTTATTTCACTCAACGTGATGACTTTCAGGTTCATCTATGTTATGACATGTATCAGTATTTCACTCTTTTTTAGAGCTGAATAATATCCATTATATGTATATATCGCATTTTATTTATCCATTCATTGGTTGATGGACACTTGGGTTGCTTCCATCTTCTGGCAATTGTGAATAATTCCACTGTGAACATCAGTGTGAAAACATCTGTTTGAGTCCCAACTTTCAATTCTTTTTGAGTATATACCTACTAGTGGGATTGAGAATCATATGGTAGTTCTGTACTTAGCTTTCTAAGGAACTGCCAAACTATCTACCACAGTGGCTACACCATTTAAGTTCCCACCAGCAATGAATGAGTGTTCCTATTTCTCTGCATCCTCTCTAATGCTTGTTGTTCTCTATTTTTTTTAAATAGGAGCCTTTCTAATGTGTATGAAATTGTAACTCATTGTGGCTTTGATTTGCATTTCCCTGATGGCTAATGATGTTGACCATCTTTTCATGTACTTTCTGGCCAGTTGTATATCTTCTTTGGAGAGATGTCTGTTCAAGTCTTTTGCCTATTTTGAAATTGAATTCTGTGTCTTTTTATTGTTAAGTTGAAGAATTTCTTTCTATATTTGGGATATTAATCCCTTATCGGATATGTGGTTTCCAAATATTTTTTCCCATTGAGTAGGATGACATTTTACTTTCAAGCTAAAGTCCTTTGGGGCACAAAAGTTTTAATATTGATGAGGTCCCATTTATCTATTTTTTTCTTTTGTTGCTTGTGCTTTGGGTGTAAAGTCTAAGAAATATGGCTTAATGCAAGATCCTGAAAATGCTTCCCTACATTTTCTTCCAGGAGTTTGATAATTCTAGCTCCTATATTAAGGTCTTTGAACCATTTTGAGTTGATTTTTGTATATGGTGTGAGGTAAGGTCCTCCTTCTATTTTTATGCAAATGGAGACCCAGTTTTCCCAGCACCATTTGTTGAAGAGGCTATTCTTTCCCACTTGAGTGGTCTTTGCCACCTTGTCAAAAATCAGGTGGCCATAAGTGTAAAGGTTGATTTCTGACCTCTCTATTCTATTCCTTTGACTTATATGTTTGACCTTGTGCCAGTACCATGCTGTTTTGATTACTGTGGCTTTGTAAAAAGGTTTAGATTGGGAGGTGTGGGTCCTCCAACTTAATTACTCTTTTTCAAGAAGACTTGCTATTCAGGGCCCCTTACCCTTCCATATAAATTTGATGATTGCCTTTTCCAATTCTGCAAAGAAGGTTGTTGGAATTTTGATTGGGATTGCATTGAATCTGTAAATTGCTTTGAGTAGTATTGATATCATAATGATATTTGCTCTTCCAATCCATGAACATGGAATATCCTTTTATTTAAGTCTCCTTTATTACCTTTTAGCAATGTTTTGTAGTTTTCAGTGTACAAGTCCTTTACATCCTTGGTTAGGTTTATTCCTAGATATTTGATTCTTCTGTTATTGTGAATGGAATTTTTTTCTTGATTTTTTCTTCTGATTGTTCATTGTTTGTGTATAGAAACACTACTGAATTTTGGGTGTTGATCTTTTCCTCCACCACTTTCCTGAATTCATTTATTAGGTCTAAGAGCTTTGTTGTGGATTTTTCCAGAGTTCCTATATATAGGATCATATCATCTTCAAATAGGGAAAGTTTTCTGCTTCCTTTCTAACTTGATGTGTTTTATTCCTTTGTCTTGCCTAATTGCTCTGGCAAGAACTTCCAGTGCGATGTTGAATAACATTCATGACAATGAGCTTCCTTGTCTTGTTTCTGATCTTTGAGGGAAAGCTTTCAGTATTTTACCATTAAGTAAGATGTGAGGTGTGGGTTTTTGAGATATGCTCTTTGTCATGTTCAGAAAGTATCCTTGTATTTTTCATGTTCTAAGTGTTTTTATCAAGAAGGGGTGCTGGATTTTGTCAAATGCCTTTTCTGCATCAATTCAGGTGATCATGTATTTTTTTCCATCATTCTGTTAATGTGGTATATTACATTAATTGATTTTCTTATGTTGAACCACCTTTTCATACCAGTGATAAGTCCCACTTGATCATGGTTTATAATTCTTTTAATATGCTGTTAGATTTGGTATCCTAGTACTTTGTTGAGGATTTTTACATTTATATTCATAAGAGATATTGGTCTGTAGTTTTCTTTTCTTGTGGTATCTTTATCCAGCTTTGGTATGGGGGTGATGATGGCCTTGTAAAATGAGTAAGGGAGTGTTCCATCCTCTTCAATTTTTTTTTGGAAGAGTTTGAGCATATTGGAGTTTTCTTTTAGGAATGTTTGGTAGAATTCTCCTCTGAAGCCACCTGGTCCTGGGCTTTTCTTTGTTGGAAGGTTTTTGATTACTGATCTTTACTGGTAATTGGTTTACTGAGATCTCCTCTTTCTTCTTGAGCACATGTATGTAGTTTGTGTGCTTCTACAAATTTTCCATTTCATCTAGATTATCTAGTTTATTGGCATACAGCTGTTCAAAATATCTTATACTCTTTTATTTCAGCAGGGTCTGTAGTAAAGTCCCCCCTTTTCTTTCTGATTTTCATTATTTATATCCTTTCTCTTTTTTTCTTTGTCAGTCTAGGTAAACATTTGTCAAATTTATTGATTTTTTCAAAGAAACTGCTTTTGGTTTTGTAGATCTCTCTCCCTCTTTTTCAGTTTAATTAATCTTCACTCTACTCTTTGTCATTTCCTTCCTTTTGCTTGCTTTGTTTAGTTTCTCTTCTTTTTCTAGTTCTTTCTGTTTGGAGGTTAGAGCTCTGATGTGATATCTTCCTCTTTTTTAATGTAAGCACTTAGAAGTATAAATTTCCCGGTCAGCACTGCCTTCACTACATCCCATAACTTTTCATATGTTGTATTTCCAGTTTCATTCACCTCAATATGTTTCCTAATTTCTTTCAGATTTCCTCTTTAACACATTGGTTGTCTAAGAGTATGTTGTTTAATATTCACATATTTGTGAATTTTCCATTTCTCCCTCTGTTATTGATTTCTAGCTTCATTCCTTTGTGGTCAGAGAATATACATTGTATGATTTCAATATTTTAAAATTTATTGACACTTTTTTGTGATTCAGCATATGCTCTATCCTGGAGAATGGTCCATGTGCACTCAAGAAGAACATGTATTCTGATTTTGTTGGGTGCAGTATTCTATATATGTCTGTTAGGTCTAATTGGTTTAGTGTATTATTCAAGTCCTGTGGCCCCTTATTGATTTTCTGACCTGATGTTCTACCTTTCATTCAAAGTGATATTTTAAAGTTTCCTACTAATAATGTGTGTTTTTGCTGGTGGATATCCTTACAATTTAGTTATAGGAAATTAAAGAGAGATTAGTATGTTTGCATATTTTGTACCTTACTTTGCTATGTATACATTTTTACATATAAATTAATTTATTACCACCTTCCTTTTCTATTCCCTTGTCAGGAGAAAATAAAGTTATGGACACATTTCTAAACCTGGCAACTGGAAGTCTTGTTCATTATTTTTCAAGTTCTACAGGAACAAATACAAACATTGGCAAAAGGGGAGCATTCTTCTTTTCACTTTAGGGAGCTGTAATTTGTTTTCCTGCTGCATCCTGCATTCTTTCTCTTAAATGTTTTTCCAGGGTGTTACAGAGGCCCATAACCCTTGGTGATCTTGCCAAGAACAAATTGTGAAGTAGTTGTTGAACCCATTGCTTACTAAACTGTTGTTCATCTTATTGTGACAAATTTACATCCCTGGCCAAAAAAATACTTTCTTAGATAATAAAGGATTGTGTATGTCATTCTTAGAAGGCTTGATTGTAATTATAGTCTTCCTTTAGGTAAAGTGGTAATCCTAGATTGAGGTTTTGAAATAGTCTGTAAAAATAATGAACGATATTATAATGAAAAGGGCCAACAATTTTTTTTGAAGCAGTTGAGTTACTGCTTTTCTGAGTTAAAATCATGATGCAGGTAGAAGGTCTAACCTGCTCTGGATTTCTGGGAAGCCACAGAACTAGATAAACTAGTTCAGTGTTTGGAATAAGCCTGTTCAAGAAAAGTCGCTGGATAGATATGGATGAGAAAATAAAGGGCTTTGTAAGGCATCAGGCACTGCAAACAATAGCTGCAGCTGCAGACCAGAAAACACTCTATTTCTGTGTGACAATTTGTTCCTCAGCCTTCACAGAGCTAGTGTGTGCACACAAACTGTAAGATAAGACCAGAATGGGAGTCATTTATATCCTTACAATGTTTGCGTTTACGTACATGAGTGAACAAAAGTTGGCATAGGAGCACATTTGAAAACCAGTTCTGTGGCTAATACCATAGTCTTATCAAAGTCATAACGTGTATGAACTGACCTCATTTCTGCTGAGTCTCTCAGGGACACCCAGCTGCTCAGCTCTTACTGCTAAACCACAGCACCTTGAAGATAGGGATTCTGTGCTCTCTGGTGCCCATAACCCTTGAGGACAAAAGCAAGCCTATTGGAGAACACCATTTATCTGAGTCCTCCCAAGCTGCAGGAATGCACGGTGTCCGGGCTGAAACAAGGGACTGGAAGAAATTTTGGGAGATTCTTCATCTCAAAGCATCTTTTGCCATAAATCAGAGGATGCTGCTGATTCTAGCTGAATTGTTCCCTTGGCTCTTAAACTTTGTTTGGTGGATATAAAGACAAAATTTTATGTTAACATTACCACAAGTGATCCTTATATATCATCTGTAAATGAATGGATAGTTTTCACTTGCAAGAAAAATTTATTGCAGGTGCATAAATGACTTTGCAGTGAAACCTAACTCAGTTAACTTTAGGAGTAAAAGAAGACATGCTTTGTCAAATTTTAGAATACAATTAATGTATGTGTTTCATTTGGTTTTCAAAATGTCATTTTCAGCTCTCTTAAGGAACACAGAGGTGAGAAAACAGAACACTTCAAAACTCCATGAAGAACTCCTTTGTAGAAATGGCAAGTTTAAGAGCAGAATGGCTGACAAGGTTCTGGAAATCCTAAAGGAACAATTTCCAAATATATCATGAGTGAGAAATGAATCAGAGAAATGGATGTAGTCATAGTTTTCAACTGTAATTCACTTCTGTCACTAGATTCTTTATGTGCATTTTGAAATAAAAATAATATATTTATGATTAGAAAAGAAAAATAGTACAGTTCATTCTCTTGGCTCAGTATGAAGTAAAGGTGGTATAGATATACCCTGCCTCATGGAATCATTGGCTCACTGATTGGCTGCACCATTCATTACAACAGGTATTCACATCCATAAGGCTAGTTAATTCATATAACATATATGATTCTATATAAAATACAGGTGATAGTCCACATGGAGCTAATAGTCTAGATTATCTATATTTTCACATATCTTTTTATGTTTAATTGCAATTCAGTTGGATGAGTATGGCTTTTGCCATCTTTGGAGGCATATGAAATTCATCTTCCCAATGTTGTGTCCTTTCTATGTCACTTCTAATGGCAAAAAGACCATTAGTCAATACCCTTGGTTTACTGTAAGCATGTCATGGTAGGTAAGAGCCAAATCTATTGACCTAGGCAAATTTATCTGGTTTTCCTTTCATTGTTCTGGGGGATTGAATGCCAATTTTTTAAAAAAAGAGATATCAGTGTAGTTCCAGTGTGTGTGAGTGCATGTGGTGTGTACGTATGTAAGCCATATGAGATTTGATGAAAAGTTTCTCCAGTGAAACCACAAAGAAAAATCTTAGGTAGTAAAAATATACCAATTAGTGCCATTTTAGTGTGGAGAATATAGAAAGGTTCCCTCTACAGAAATCCACTGTGTTCCCAGAAACTACATCCTCAGGCATGTTATTAAAATGCAAACTAAGCAGATGCTTTGGCACACAGTTATTGATCAGTGTTCACTCTTTTTGATGGGAAATTTCAAATGTGTACAACTGGTAAGAAACATGAATGCAGTGGAGATAGATTATGTAAACTCGGTGTGTTTATTGTTCCTTCTAAGTTTGACAATTTTGTCTCTATATTTCTTTATGTTTTTGTCTTCAGGGAAGATAGTCATATAGTCTTCATCTATGTAAAAATTTCCTATAATTAGTTTGGGCTATGTCTTCTTATTGTGACTCCAAAAATAAGGTAGAAGTAATCTGTGAGTTAAATTTTGAGAGAACAGAGTAACATGATATAATGTGGCAGATGTAGGCATTGCCAACTTGGTTAAAGTATAGCTTGGTTTTTATTCCAAAACTTTGACTGAACCACAGGTAGCATACGTGTAGTATAAGAAAGGTCCAGAAATTGCAGTTCTTATAGTGAAAGGACTGCTACACCCTCTGCAAACAACTTTAGCGACTATAATGGGAGCGTGAGTGGTTAAGGTTATGATGAATACTATAATTATAAGTACATTATATGTATATATTTTATTAGAGTACTTATGCTATAATAAGGAAAAAATGTTCTTCTCAGCCAAGGTAAAAATATAGTTAGAAATAAAAGTCAAAATAAATAGAATTTGTGCAAGTAAATATAATAATCGTTGATTTTCATCTTCAATATCCCTAAGATGCTATGATAAAAGATCTATTAATATTTAGGTGAAGCTTCACACTTTACCTCCATTCTTTTCTCACCTTGGAAATTAACAGGTAGTTAACTCAGGCAGGAAAAAAAGACAGAATCCTTGAAAAGACAGAAGTTACATAGGAGGCATTTAAATAATTGAATGTTAACTAATAGTATGTTTCATGCGACTAAATTTATCTTCTGGTTTTCAAATAGCACTCACCAAGCAGAGAGAACCTTAATAAATAAAAGGAAATTTTTAGAAAAGAATTTCATATAAACGCAGTCGAAAAAGATGTTGGTTTGGGATGTGCTATGAATTTACTAGGATTATGTTCACTAAATGGGTGCTTTACTAAAAATTAACCAAATTATTTCTGCTGAAACAGAGAATATTTCATGACAATGGTTATGAAGTAAAAAAAAGTCAAATGTCATCTGTTATACTGTTATATGCAATAAATGCATTTTGAAAATAGAACTGCTACCTACAATTTTTTGCATAATAGAAAATAAACCACTAGGCCTATTAGTAGAGAAGTAATTTTATTTGATCTCAAATATTTTTTCTCTTTTTATTTTTTTTCTTTTAGGGGGTACTGGGGTTTGAACCTGGGACCGCATACATGCAAAGCAGATGCTCAACCACTGAGCTACACCTTCTCCCCTACTATTGCTCCTCTTTAAATATTTTAGATTGCTCATTTCATAATGTTGAAACTGTGATTGAATAATACTCAGTAAAGATCATAAGAAGATATTTCTCCTATTATTCATTTCAATTTTTTTGGTTGGCAAAAAGGAGCTATTCTGCATGCCATAGAACATGCATTATTCAGGTTCATATATCACATATATCACACATGAATTTTTAAATCATAATTATTGAATCATAATATTTAAGGAATACTTGAATACTATGATTCAAGGAAAGAAGAAACTTATAGATTATTTATTTAAATTATTTCCTTCATTAATGCAAAAGTTGAGGAATAAAAGATCAACTTTCTTAAAGACAAAAAGCTGATTTCCTTTGTTTTAAATGAGTGAGGAGTAGTCTTTTGGTTCCTAATGTAGACATGAACTCCAAAAATATACGCATTTAAGTCATCTGTGCAACTTCAAGCCTTGTGCTTACTCATGGATCTATTTTTATGAATCTATTTATGGATATTATTTCTTTATTTGATATGAAGCTGATAAAAATAATGAGCAAGACATAAAGATGTATACTTTAAGGATATGCTTTATTGATTTCAATAGATTCATTAGATTGCATAACCACCAAAAAGATTCCATGACTCAATTTTCACACCTGTGCCAGTTAGACCCACATTTCTTTCCCACTCCTCCCCTCCCTACCAACAACTTTTACTATTCAAAGTGTGGTCTGCGCTGGCATCACCTGGGGACTTGTTAGAAATGGAGAATCTTTGGCCCAACCCTAGACCTACTGACTCAGTGTCTCCATTTTATCAAGATCTCCAGGTGATTATGTGCACGTGAAAGTTGCTGTAAAACAGGGATTCGTAACCTTTTTGTTCCACAGACCCCTTTGCCAGTCAGGTGAAATGAATACTATTGTAATTTACTCATTGCATACATTCATAAGGGAAGGAAATGCTGGATTTTAGTTAGAGGTCAGAGAAAATAAAGATAAGTTGATTTTTTTTAAATTCAAGCTCACAGACCCCCTGAAATCCTTCCATGGACCCCTTGTGGGTCCGTGGACTCCTGGTTAAGAAGCCCTGCTCTAGAACAACTTCTATGAACCTTCTGCACTTCTCTAATGAGAAGTTGGATTGGTTAATGGGGAGTTTGCGAGCATAGCCTTAGAAAAGCTGCATATTTTATTACGCCTTTTGTTTTGGGGCAGGCACAGACCAATGCAATCCAGACTCATACCAGAATTTGGTAGCAGCTGGATTAATTACCATAATATGACTCTGTGGTGTACTCTACACTTAGAAGGGAGACCGTGCAGGAAATAGAAGTGGTTTTGCACTGCCTAGCTGTTAAAACTTTACCAGCAAATGCTACCAGCTAAATTATAAGGGTGAATTAAAGGATGCCCTTTATAAATAGTCACAAAAGGCCTCTGCAGCTGATTATAGAGTGGGTGTAATTTGGAGAAAGGTTTGCTGTAGGCATGAAATTATAGTACTGCTATTGGAATATAGCCAAGAGCCTAGCCATTTCCAGTAGCTGCATCACCACCTGCTAATACATGTAGTCAGAATTGAGTCAGAGGGATGGGTGAAGTCTAATGATTCATCAAGTCTTCAACTAAAGTACTTAATCTAGCTATTACTTTTCCAATGAGCTTGTTTGAGCCAGGCTCTTGCCTGTGAGCTGACCTGAAGTGCAAGAGATAGAGGTTTTCTGCCAAGAGGCAACTCACTTTATAGTGTTCTGAGTCAGTCCTGGAATTATATCTGGATCTCAGTTTTCTGGGAGGTCTTCTTACATTAGGACAAGTCTGAGCACTTTTCCTCTAGTGTTGGTTTGGCTTCAAGGCCAAGTGTTTCTAGGACTAAGCCAGTCTGAAATTCTGATCTTAGGCTCCTTTAAACTCTGAATGACCTGGGAAATGCATCTTCTGTAGTATTGCTGTAATATAGTAACTGTTTGCTAGCCATTAAGGTCTGGTGGCTTGGGAGCAGTTTCCACTTCTAAGGCCCCCTTCCCCAATAAATAGGACTTCCCATATACTGTCTGAAATAAACAAGATCTTTGAAAGCATATCTTTGGTGTGCTCATTTGTGGATGTGACTTTCATGTGCTTTTGGTAATAATAGTAATATTATTCCTACATTTGTATAGACTTTACTGTATATAAAACACTATTTTAGCACTTTATATGATCTCATGTCTTAGTATAACCTTGATGTAGGTACTATTAATAACTCTGTTTTCCAGATAAGGAAACTGAGGCAGAGAAAGATTACGTGCCTTCATCAAGGCCACAGAGCTAAAAAAGAGGAGCAAATATTCAAATGCAGGCAGTAAATGAATTTAATAGTAGATTAATTGGTAGCACAACAGGCTGCAGTGGAGGAATGAGGGGGGAGGGACAGGGGAAACTCTGAGAGTGAGAACCTCTCTTTGGGCCTGGCAAGCTTTCCCTGTGGCTGCAAGCTGATGGGGTAGTGAAACAAAGAAGGACAGGCAGTTCTTCCTGTCTTCTCTGGCTGAAAAGCAAGAGGAACCGAAAAGCAAGGGGAAGATGCTGGCAGGCAAAATAAGGAGCAAGTCACAGTTTCTTCATTCCAAGAAGCAGATGCCAACTCCTAGGCAGGCCCATCTGGCCATAGAGTTAGGGTCTCAAGCAGCCATAGGCAGAAGAGTTCTGCCGTCGGTCTGCTTCTTGGAGAAGGAGCCAGGCTACCCTGGGGGCGGATGGCCAGACTGCCACAAGTTAAATGGAAGGCTGGAGGCTGATGGAAGCAGACCTGAGAAATCCTGTTGATATTTTCTATGATCAGATGGAGGAGGGTGCATTTGCAGGCAGAACAGGGTGTGACTGGGTCAGCTACAATTTCCTGGGGGCTGGAGAGAACGTAACTCAGCCAGTCCCACTCATCTCTGAGCAAAATATTCCCAACTGGATATATTGATTACATAATCTTGAATATTGAGGAAGAAGACAGAATTTCTTTACTTCAGCAATGTACAAAGTAATTAAAAGTAATTTGGTATACTTTTATAGACAGGAGACACTGCCACTAGAAAATATGCTACTCTAAGAGAAAATGCTTTTAATTAATACTGAACTAGTGAGGACTCTTCTGGCATTGAACACATTTAAATTAAAACAAAACGTTGTTGCCTGCCACTTCCTTTTCTCTTTAGATCATTAGCATAGGATTAAAAAATTTTAAATGGGATTTCAAACCCATAGCAAGCAGCTGTGTCTCCTATTACAAAAGACAATGCACTCATACATATGTATCACGCACTTAATTAAAACTGTTGGACTTTCATTTAAAATAAATTGTGATGATGTCCTGCATTTTTATAGTGATTTGGATCTCTGGACTGCCACCAGTTTTCATATTTTAAATAGAAAAGGAGGGGTTGAGTGGGAAAAGCATTCAAAAGTTCACATAATTTGAGAGGCACCGGCCTGAAATTAGCTCTACCATTGACCTAAAATTCCACTAAGTATTCATTCCTTCTGTTTAATGAGGGGATTTTTTTTTGCCCATGAATATTTGTTTCTCGGGTTGCAACAGTAATATGTATTCATTGCAGAGATTTCAAGAAAAATATACAAAAGTGCAAAGAAGAAAATAAAAATTATCTGTAGTCCTCAGAGATAAATATTATCAACTCTATTTTATATTTCTTTTTTGTCATTTTATTGTATAAAGTGTATATATTGGTATAGAATCTGAATCATACCATATTTATAAATAGGTATTTTTCAGTTTTCACTTAAGTTTAGGTGGTGAATCTTGTCCCATGCCATTGACTTTTTCTTACAAGCATTTGTTTAAGGATTTATTTTATTCATTTATTTCTCCCTGTCCCCTTGTTTGCACTTGCTGTGTCTGTTCATCTTTCTTGTTTCTTTAGGAGGCACAAGGAACCGAACCCAAGACCTCTGATATGGGAGGAAGGTGCCTAATCACTTGAACCACCTCGGCTCCCTGCTTTGTTGTGTCTCTCCTTGTGTTTTTCTTCATGTCTCTTGTTGTGTCATCTTGTTGCATCAGCTTGCCATACCTGTACGTTACGTCAGCTTGCTGTCTTCTTTAGGAGGCACCAGGAACCTCCGCTTTCTGCATTGTTGTGTCTCTCGTTACGGTTCTCTTCTTGTGTCTCCTGTTGCGTCAGCTTGCTGCAACTGCCTGTTGCACCAACTC
>PVKH010025817.1:0-13344 GCA_004027955.1 Chaetophractus vellerosus | reverse complement strand
TAAGAGCTTACAGTTTTGAGGCTGTGAAATGTCCAAATCAAGGCACCATCAGAGATGAATTCTCACCAAAGGTTGGCTGATGACATATCCTGGAGTCTTGCCATGTGGCGAGGCAAGATGTTGGGTCTGCCAATCTCTCTCTACTTTCTCCTTCAGCTCAGCTGTGGGCAATCAGGCATCTCTTCCTGTGCCTCTTCTCCTTGAACCCCTTGGGACTTCTCTGTCTTTCTGCAGCTGTGGGCGAACCCATTCTCTCACATGGCAGGGTCAAAATGGCAGAGCTCCCTTTTCTGTGTCTCCTCTTTCTCTGTGTGTGTGTGTGTTTCTGTTTCCAGTTCTCAGTTTATATAAGACCCCAGCAAGAGGGCAGAGCCGACCCTGGGTCACACCTCACTGACCTAGTCCAATCTAAGGCCCTAAAATGATCTAATCAAATGATATAATCAAAGGTCCCTTAACTGAATCTAATCGGAAGTTCCCATCCACACTGCATTTATAGGCACAGGAATGGACATAATTTTCTGGGGTCCACCAAAGATAAACAAGGACAGAGGACTTAGAGCTTTTAGACCTCAGTGATTTTGTTTCTGATTTTGTAATTGTGAAGGTATTTGGGGCTTTGAGAGATTTTTAAGAACAGGTTTTAGAGCCTGACACCCTTGTATTTAAAATTTTCACCTAAAGGAAATATGACCTTGGGCAAAGTATTTAATCTCTCTGAGGCCATTTCCTCATCTATAAAATGGGGTTAGTAATAAGGCTACTTCATAGGATTGTTATGACGATTAAGTAAAATAATACATGTGAAACATATGTGCCACAATGTGTCATATCATTAACCTTAAACCTTAGCTTCTGCTTTCATTATCATCATTACTTGAGTAGCCTTCCTTACTTTTTTCTAGAATGTTTCCTACCTCCATTATCCACTCAAGTAGCCAAAGACTTTGGTCATGATACCTAGATAATAGTCTAGGTAGTATCTGAATCAGCAACCTCTGCTTTGGTTTTTATTTATTTTAATTCTTAAGTGGCTCTTCCTTTAGGTATATTTGATATTTTGCTGGCACCATTTGCAGATCATTTGTGTGTATGTCTTGCCCTGTTCAGTCTCAGGAAGTGTTAGACTCCTCCTGTGTGTGGGACTCCTCTTGTTTTCTTTAGGAAATCTAGACATTTCCTTTAGTTGGATGATTTCATTGGTCCATCACCCTGTGAGATTTTGCTGGGCAGAGTGATAGAGCATAACAGAGAGGTTCATAGCCCCAACTCAGCACTGGGCCCAGGTTCATTCTCCATCCAGGGCCACCTGGGCATCATGCCCATCACATGGGTCTCTCTCCTTACCATGTTTGTGTGATTCTCAGGCACTTTTGAGGGATTCCATGTTGAACTTGGTGTTATGTGATTATCAGAATCAAATTTTGTCGTGGTTTGGAGCTGTTTATACTCCAGTAAAACATGTTCTTAAACATAATCCATTCCTATGGGAGAGAACCCATTGTATGTAGGAATTTTTGATGAGGTCACTTCAGTTAAGGTGTGAGCAACCTCAATCAGGAAGGGTTTTAATCCTATTACTGGAGCCCTTTATAAGTGGAATGAAACTCAGACAGAGAAAGGGAGAGAAAGCCATGGAAAGCAAGAAGCTGAAGTTCAATGGAAGCCAGAAGAGAACAGAGATGCAAGGAGAAGCCACCATGTCCACTGTCATATGACAGTGGAGCCAAGGACCAAGATTTTCCAGCAGCCAGCCCAGAACACCAGTCTTCCGGAAGAAAGCATTACCTTGATGACACCTTGATCTGGACTTTCTCTTAGCCTCAAAACAATTAGCTAATAAATTCCCATTGCTTAAGCCAGCCCATTGCTTGGAATTTGCTTTTGCTGCCCAGGAAGCAAATAAGTCCATCAAAACCAGCTCCAAAGACCATCAGAGGGGCAATGTGAGCAAGAGCAAAGGCAGTGGGGTCAGACCTGCCTCTCAGCTGTGTCTTCCTTGACATGTTACTCTGGTCTTTTTTCCTCATCTGCTAACTGGGAATATAATAGCAACTATTGGGAAGTGGATGTGGCTCAAGTGATTGGGCTCCTGTCTACCATATGGGACGCCCGAGTTCAATTCCCGGGGCTCCCTGGGGAAAGCAAGCTGGCCTGCACCTGCAGAGAGCTGATGGGCCGTACCTGCTGTGGAGAGCTAGCGCAGCAGATGATGCAACAAAGGGAAAATAGCAGACACAGTAAAACGTGCAGTGAATGGACACAGAGAGCAGACAGTGAGCACAAGTGGGGTGGGGATAAATAAATAAATAATAAATCTTTTAAAAATATAGCAACTATTATTCAGCAACCTGTGGAGGTAATGGAAAAATCCCGTGCCTGGAGGATGGTAAGGATGAAATAATTGAAATTGTGATATTGTCATATATGTACCTTTTGGTTAAACAAACCTGTTGCTTTTACCCAAGAGTCAAATATGTGAGGGTTCAAGGCCTAGAGTTTTATCCCTGAAGGATCCCCGAAGAATGCTGGATTAATTAAAGGTCTCTCTCTGAATAACCAGAAACTCTAAAAGGAACCAGTGAAAGATATGAAGTTTGAAAAATGCTGTGAAGAGCAGGTTGGAAACAAAATTCAGTATAAGCATAAAGGATGATGTTTCTGGGTTGGAATTGATTTGCATTTCCTAACCAGGAAGTGGTCAGGGGTTAATCAGCCCACGATACTGAAAGCAGTTTGGCACTATTGCAGACATATAGAATAAAAAAAAATCCACATGAACTATTTTGCTCGTGACGTGTTCATTACCCTTCATCTCCTTTATTGTTCCCATCTTCCACCCCCCAGATCATCCTCTACCCATCCCTTCCCTGCTGTGACATTGTAAATCAAATCATATTTTCCAAAATATGTAAATGAAAGTCAGAAATAAGACAACTCATAATGTTTCAGTGACTTTGATTTAAATATTTCTCAAGACTCTTAGAGTTTCTCCCAAATTCTGGCAAATGTTTGCCTTCTTCCCAGCCTCATAAAAGAGACTTTGTTTTGTCTGTTCACCCCAGTACTGGGATGCTACTAAGTAGAGCTTCAAATCAGGGTGGTAATTATTTCTGAGACAATTACATCTCCGTGGCACATTATATAGTGTTTATTGAGTCAACCTATGCAAACAGAGGATTTTTTTTAAGATCACCTTGTGTTTAACTGAGTAAGTGTAATGGGCCACAGTGGCCTACATTTTTAAAAATGTGATTAAAGAATTTTAATAACTTATTCCATAGTGAACTCTACAACTCTTCAGACATTGGAAATTTTCCATCAGATGCATTTTGAGTATTCAATAGGATTCATTTTGAGAGGCATCTTTTTGAAGGAGAAATAATCATGCATTCCAGACAGAATAATTGGGTTCTAATTAGCTTCCCAGCTCTGTCATTTACTATTGGGGACTCTGGGCAATTCATTTGGACCAGTTAGGCCTCCAAATTCCTTTTATTTAAAATAAAGTTAATGATTTTTATCCTGCTTCCCTTGTGGTGTAGACATGAGACTCAAATAAAATAATATATTTGAAATCATTCTGAAAACTATAAAACATTCTGCAAATATATTATCTAACAAAACATAGAAATGTGTAGGTTAGTGTCTTCAAGGGATGTCATAAGTATCATAGAATAAAAATGTGTGCTATATCAAAACTTGGAAGAGAATAGGATGAAAATCAAAGTATCTACACTAGAATGTCCAAATACCAAAATGTTGGGAGTATCTGATATTACTTTTTTGATAGGAAAACTTTGGAACTTGTCTCCAGGAAGAATTAATGGGAATTACACAGATTCAAGTCTTCTCCATTACCACATTGGTCATATCTAATAACCTGCCATGAAATTGCATTGGTTTCTACAAAGTGATTGTATATGCTAGTTTCCCGTTTCAAGTGAGCATGTTATAATACATCTGTCTAGCTCAGCATTCTATTTTTAGGAAAAGGTAGATGCTGGCTTTTTTTTTTTTAATCCCCAGAGGAAAGAGTTTAAAAACCTATATTCTGTCATAGAGAGGGGAGATTTCTTCAGTACTCAGCAGGTAATTTTTTTATGGCCCAGGTAATGAGGAACCTGATTGATAATTATTATTCGAGGTATTATAAGGATAGTGAAATGCTTTGCTCATGGGATGCTGGGATGCTGGTTTTTCCCGATAGACATTGTAATCACAGCAGAGAAAATTACCATACTCTGAAAGTGACAATCGAGTGGGCAAGAAACACAGATAAAGAAGGCTGTGTCCCAGAAATGAAGAGAAGGACAAGAAATCCAAGCAGAATATTCCAGTTTTCATTCACAGGAAGAAACACAGGCAGCAAAATGGAAAGTCTTTCAAATGACTGTTGAAGAAAGAGATGGAAGAAATGAAGTATACTCCCCAAAATAAAGGTTTTTATGCATATAATGGATTCAGTGAGATTGACTACATTTTAAAGAGTCTGTTACAAAGAAAAACTCATTTAATAGAATATTAAGAGGTAAAGAAGGACATTAAAAAGCACATATTATGATTATGATTATTTAATCACATATTGATTAAAACAAAGGTCAAAACTTGGAATATTTATTGTCTACGAGTCAGCAAACAAAGTTGACCCAGATACAGGCTATTACTGGAATTTGTGAAAGTATACATTGACTGATTTTTTCTATTTTTGCATAATAATGATGACTATATCCAGTATAGTAGAAATCAGAAAATGTGACTTAAAAATATCAGTTGATTGAACCAGTTACTTCAAATTATCCTGACATAGTTTGAATACTAGTATTTTTGTAAAACTAAATTGCAGCTTTCAGCAAATTTTATATTTTGAGGCTTCTAGAGAAATCTCAAAAGGAAGGATGTAATCCTTTTCTTTTAATTTGTTGACAGGCATCTCCATTTAGGTTCATTTATTTTTCAACCAAGATGTATAAAGAACACACAAGTCACTGAGTTTTGCTCTGGAGTAGGAGGGATGTGGAAGTAATAATGATGAAAATGATAGCAATAATAGCGTTCTCGTGTACCATTATGACCAGTGAGTTGCGTAAAATATCTCTCTTCTTTCCTCACAGCATATTAGGGAGGCACACTTGTTACCTCAGTTTTTCAGATGTAGAGATTGAAGTTCTGAGAATGGAAAGCACTTGCCCCAAGTCACACAGCTAGTAAAGAATAGGGTCGTTTATTTTCCCGAGGGAATCGAGATAAAACTTTTAAAGGCCTATTAATTACCAGGTATTGAGGTGGTATTTTCATATATTAGTTATCCCAGTGATTCTGAACCCTGGGTGCATATCAAACTCACCTGGAAATCATTTTAAACTCTGATTCCCATGATCCACACCAGATTAATAAAATCTGAATCTCTGGAGAAAGGGATGGGACTTGGCATCAGTATTTCTTAAATATAAACATTGGTGTATATAACTGTAATATAAATATCAGTATTTTTTAAGGGCTTCCCAGGAGGTTTTAACATACAGACAGGCTTTTGAATCTCTGTGCACTTTGTGTTCAACACAAAATCTCTATATTTGTATTTTCCCTATTTTATTTATGAGGATACTTAGATTCATTGACAACTGAGGCTCTCAATCAAGTTCACTTACCTGGTAAATGGCTGAACTGGGATTTAAATGCAGGGATGTCTTGCTCAAGAGTCTACATTCTTGCCTCATTGTCTAGCCATTTTTACCGACGCAATAAATTCACGTGTCCTGTTATTTAGTAATGTAGAATTTAGCTCTAAGACTCAATATCACTGTATTATAGTCTCTATTGAATATACACAAAAGGAGGCAGTTGGCAGCATCTTTCGATCAAGCAGCCTCTACGGAGCACTGTACCAACTGTGGTGGGAAACCACAGGGAAAATATGTAAATATTCCCTCTTCAGAGATCTCTACATTCCTGAAAGAGTTCATAACCTGGGGTTCCTGGCCTGACTTCCGGGTCGCCCACCAGGTTTCTTCTTATTCATAGTTCTCATTAGACTTTAAGGGAGGGCCATGATCCAAAAAACTTAAGAACTGCAGCCTAGTTTGATATACAAGGGGATGATTTCCTGAAGCAGTGGTACTTTCTCTTGAATTGTCTTCGTAAAGGCAAAACAATGCCCTTTCAAGGTATTTTTGAGTGTGATATACTGCCAGAAACCTAATTTATAATCTAAGATAGGAAATGAAGTAGATAACTAAACTGTTATGTGTGTGTTTGATAAAATATAGGGTGTGAATATCAAATAAATTTCATCAGTGGTTCTTAAACTAGATCTGAACAAGAATTTTCTTGTTTCTAGCAATATACTATTGAAAAAGGTGACTGGTATCACAAGGTAAATATTTCGAAGAATTTTGTTCATTTGCATATATATATGCAAGTAAATATACACATATATGCAAACATACGATGTGCATATATACTATATACAGACATATATGTATTATGTACAGTCACATATATATACTGACAGACAATAGAAAATTAATTTCATTATTCCACAGCCATTCTTCCTATGTAATCATTATTTTAAAATATATTAATAGTTTCATATTAATATACACTTAGATGAGAAAAAAGGTCTGTAATATTGTATATATTAATATATGCACATAATATGGATGGTACTTACATAATTGTGTTTCCATAAATATGTTGTATTTCCTCTTATATCTATATATGAAATTCCAAGTATATATGAAAGGTATTCATTTACCAATGTGGGATATATTTATATTTACACACATGTGCCTTCTGGACCCTGTCCGTTAGAACAAATGACTTTATCTCTGGTTGATTTTGAAAGTCACTTACAGTTTTTAAAAAAAAACACAGATACCTGAGTCCCACTCACCACTGATCCAGGTTGTGTAGATCTGGAGTGGGCCCTGGCATCTGTGGTTTTAGAAAGCTCCTTGGATGATTCTGCTGCTTTGCTTGAGAACACCCCTCTAACCTGTGGACAGGTTCATTTATTTTTCAAGAAAGAAAATATACCAGATCAGAGACATTTGAGTATGTAAAGGACCTGAAGCCAGGAGAATTCCTTCTGGAGGATGGCAGTTTATTTGCTTGTTTGTGTTAAACTGTCCAGCCTATACTATGTTTATCCTTTAACTTGATTTATCTAATATACAGAAACAAAGTGTAAATAGGAATAATTTACATCAGGAGAAGGAGTATCTTTTTTTTTTTTTTTAACTCTGCATGTTTTCCAACTACTACACGTCTGACCAAGTTAGAAGAAAATTTCTTGGAGAGAAAATATCCACTTTCATACTACTGTCCATTGGACAATGCACTATTTACTAAATTTTATTTTCACACTGAAGGGAAAAATCCTTACCTTCAGAGAATTAAGTAGAAATACAATTTTTTATTTCCTCTATGACACAAAAGGAAAAGACAGCTGATCTCTTTAGAGAGGGAGGTGCTAAGAAGAAGGCCAGAGGCAGCTGTCTCAGAAATATAATAATAGAAAGTTGCTATTGGGAGAGAGCATAATTTAAAATAGATGAGTTTGAAAAGAGAGGGATTTTCCCTTCCCTCTTAACATTTTTCCTTTCCTGGAGAACACTTAGGTCTTCAGTTTCATGGTATCCTATGATAAAATGCAGAGATTTGTGAAGCCCTTCCCAAAACTCATCAGCCCACCCAAATGGACCATTCTCCCTTTTTTATATCTATGCACTACTTCTATCTACACCTATCTTACTCGCATTTGTTTGCCAGTCATTCTGCTATTAAATTGTAAGATCTTTGGTAACAAGACCTGTGTCTTAATCACCTTTGTCGGTGCTCAATAATGTTTGTTGAATGAATTAATGAATTAATATTGAATGAACAAATCAACTATATTGGTTCATAGTAACTTCTGAGGCCTGCACGTTTCTTTGTTAGTGGGGTATGGTCTCTGCTTCTCCTGAGCATCTTGATTTTGTATCTATATCATAGGAAATCTAATATAAGGTTGAATAACAACCCTAAGTTATTTAAAGTAAAAATGTTAAGGTATGTGTAGCACCTGCATATACTCATGAGACAATGGACTCCTTTAACTTGGTGCTAGTATGTGTTTTGGGGTGGGGGGATGGGCGAGGGGAGGAATAAATGATGCAACTCACCGCCTATGAATTTGGTCTAGATACTAGAGTTTATCCCTAGTTGGGCAAGGGGAGAGTTTGGAAAGAGGAGATGCGGTAAACTTTTGTAATCTATGAATAATGGGGACCTAGATTTTCATGTCTTCTAGAAAGGCACATTGACAGCAGGCAGAAAATCCTGAGTTGTAACTCATAGTCTGACAGCTCGGCCAGTCAAATTGTGGAGTTACACTGAATCCAAATGAAGTGATGAGACAACATCTCAAATAGCTCTTGTTTAATGAGATTCTGTCCCTGCCTAACAGGTCAACAGTCTGATTTACCAGCCAGATTTCAATTTGCAGATGCACACTTGAATAAGGACCCTGAGCTTATAGATCACACTTTCCTTTCTTCCTTTGCTCCAGCTGCATCTATCAACTTCCATCATGGATCCAAGCAGTGATGTTAAATTGACAAGATGCTCAATCTTCAGAGCTCTTTGTGAGCTAAATTCTTCTCATTCCCCCTTTCCCCAATCTTATTTGAATGGGTACAAGTGCAGTTTCTTGAGAAGGGAACATGCCTCAAGCAATGTTATATGTTTGCCTTCTGTACAATTATGCTGGTGTCTTGTGAAATTTCCAAAACCAAAATATAAATGAGCCAGCCCTGTCCTCCTCTTCTTCCCCTCCTCCTCCTCCTTCTTCTTCCCCCTTTCAATAAAAATCACCCACACAGTTCTAGAATCTTCTTAGAATGCCTTGTCAGGAAATTCTTTGTAAGATATTTTAACTGAGTAATGATTCTGTAGACTAGGGCCTGAATGAATGGATTCAGAAATGAAACCCATTTGAACTTGTACCTTTCTCCTCATGGTTACAGAGCCCCAGACAAACCAACTCATCCATTTTCTACACATCTCAATGTGATAAGCAGATGGAAGATACCTACTCATTTCTACCAATGGAAAAACAGAAGCAAAGAAAAAGCCTAAATTTCTTCAGGATCCCTAGGGGCTT
The DNA here is from genome assembly GCA_004027955.1 of Chaetophractus vellerosus. Lineage (NCBI taxonomy): Eukaryota > Metazoa > Chordata > Mammalia > Cingulata > Chlamyphoridae > Chaetophractus > Chaetophractus vellerosus. Next base: position 4,199 of record PVKH010025817.1, on the reverse strand, counting down.
GGCAGTCATGTTTCAAGCAAAACTCTTGGCTTTCTGCCTGTCCCCAATCTCTTCCCATTTAAATAATGGAATATGGCTATTAAAGTAGAAGAGAAACATGTGATGGAGGAATTTAAGGGGGTTCAGCCTATAGGGCTCAAAGCTAGGGCTTTAGTAATCCTCAAGGAAGGCAGCTCTGTCTGACCTGGTACCATGGGTCATGCCCTAAACAGCCATCCTTCTCCTTAGAGTTCCAGAATGCATATGGCTCTTCCAACTCAATAGAAGCAGTTATTTCTTCACCTATCCTGTACTTCGGTAATTTCTCCACATTCAAGAGTCGTCATCCCATGTAGGATCTCTGTGGCTCCCAGAGCTCATCTCAGTATCATGTGTCCCTCAAGCCTGGGCAAAACATTTAGATTCTCAGCTCAGGTACCGATATGTAATCATCATCATATTTTTCCTCATGGGATTCTGAGCACCTACAGAGCTCCCCAAGCCAACTCACTTTACTTCTGGAAAAAAACACCTCAGTATACTTTAATGGCTAATATTTTTTCTCCACAATGTTTCTCCAGAAATATTTCTCCAGAGATATTTCTCCAGAAATATTTCCAAAAGGTATGAACCCTTTTCCTAGCTGGAAGAAAAAAAAAGAAAGCTCAAAATGTTGTAACATTTCTTGAGAGTATAATGAAGTCATTATAGTTTATTGAGTACTAGACGTTTAGATAGGCAGGAGAATTATGAAGTGTGGTCTCCATTACCAGTGGCCTACAAAGGCGTGTTGGGGAGCAAGAGGTCCACCCATTAGACAATGAGAAAATAACGTGACTTAGTTAAAGCTCAAGAACTAAAATAATGCATTTTTCATGAAATAAATACTTATTGAGCACCAATTCTTCGAAAAGCGTTGTGCTCAGTGTTGAGGGGGTTTCAGTTACATCAATGACCCCTTGAAGAGCTTGTTTTCTTTTAGAAGCTTACGTTATGCGTGGTGAGTTACGGCTGTTCAGGAAAGGAGAGTCTGCACCCACGGATGGTCTCTGGGAAGGCTACACTTTCCTAAATCTGTGGAACTGGAAATGGTGTTTTAGACTGTAATCTCCCATGTGCCAGATGCTGTCCTCGGCTCTTATTTCTTTGACTTACCTTTATCCTCACAACAGTCCATTTTATAGATGGGAAATTAGCTCAGAAAGTTTAAGTGCCTTACATTGAGGTAAGCGAGGCTCCAGGACTCAAATCACAACCAGCTCCAAAATGTGCTCTTCAGACCAAACCCAAGCATTTCCAGTGGAGAAAGCACAGCTCACATCTCAGGTGCCCTCTGATTTAAAGCTTCGTCACAACAATTGTCATTATCATATTTGAAGCTAGGATGAACTGATCATTCCAGATGTGTAAACTTTTTTCTCAGTTCGCTGTATCCATTAATTCTCTTTAGGCACCTGTCAGAGAAAAGGGACCCACCGAAATATGAGCTGATTATCTCCATTAAACCTCCAAACCCTTTGAAGATTGAAAGCGGCTGTTTTGAACTTGGCCGTATTTATGTTGCCATACTTCTACATTATCCCTGCCTTCCTTTGCGTGTCTAATTTATGAGAAGGGTAGAGATGGTTACCAAACACATTTCAGGGTTGGTGTGGAAATCTCAAGTCACCCATTGGGTTTTACAGACTTGAAATGCTTGAGATGTTCTGCTTGCGATTCTCAAGCAGCAGCTAGGTACAGGAATTCACAGGCAGAGTCATAAGAGCTGAGGGGACTGGTATCCAGTCCAATCTCTTCACGAATTTACTGCAAGGTTCAGGAAGCATCTCTCATAGGTCAAATCCTACCTACCAATCTGGCCCATCTCATAATGTGCGTTTTAAATAAATTTTGGACTCGCATGGCTTTAAGGAAGCCAGGTTCTCTCTAGGTGCTCAGGAGCCGCACCTCTCATTATTTACACCTGGCCTGCGTTACATAATTATGTTCGCCTGCCTAGCTTCTGCCAACAGTTCTGTTTCTGACCCCTCATTTAGAATAATGGTACTCAGAATGTGGTCCCCAGACCACCAGCACCAGCAACTCCTGGGAACTTGTGAGAAATGCAAGTGCTCTGGCCCCATCCTAAACCCACTGAGTCCGGAGCTCTGGAGTGGGGCCCAGAGATCTGCTTGAACAAGCCCTCCAGGTCAGTCTGATGTGCACTGTAATTTGACAAACACTGGTAAATTAAGGTTTCTCACAGAAATTCTTCCTTTCTTGGAAAATGATGGCATCTGCTCCCTTTCTAATGACTAATCTCCCTGTGGTGCATCCAATATGTCATGTAGCAGCCTACAAAGGCACCTTATCGCATTGTTCCCTCCTTGACCCTTAACAGCAATGGTTTGGGGGAAGTATTCCTATTTCAGTTTCACCCAGAGATGAAAGGTGACTTGTCCAGGGTGTTGCATTCCAGCGCACTGGACCCATGCTCACTGCCTAAATTCCTGTTGTTACAATAACCTGTTGCATGGCATTTGTTTTAGCAGCTGGGAAACTAAAACATAAAGCACGTGAATAGACACAAGCCCAGGCCTCCTGACTCCCAAGCCAGAGACAGGGACACGGCTCTCCTAGAGACAATTGAAATTGCCATATGATTAGGGACGTGTCCAAAGATTGAGGAGGGGTTTGAGGTGAAAGGCGTGGGTATAGCAAAGTGAATCAGGTCAAGGGATGGAAGGGAAAAATGAGGAGAGAAAGAGACCAGGAGACCCAGTGGAACAAGAATCTGTGGAACGTGTCGCTCCCTCACCACTCCCTCTTCGTCACTCTTTCTGCCTCTATTCCAGGGTGAGCCACATAACTGGGTTGCAGAACAGTACAAGCAGAGCCACGATCCACACTCTCATTTGGCAGGGAGGGGATGAGTAAGGGCCTCCCTCTTGCTGCCCGAGCATGCCAGTCGGAGGTCGTTGGAGGGGACGTTGTGTTTTGTAAGCCAGACTCTGTCCTGGGATAACTTTGACTCCTGCACTGGAGTGACGGTGAGGGACAGCTTTGAGAACTGGCCCATGTACAACATGTGTGAAATCTTCAATGTGGGTGCCAAGTGGTAGAGAGACCTTGCTAACGTCCTGAAGTCCAGACCAGTGTCAGCGTGACGCTGAGGTTGGAAGTAAGGGTGGACAGGCAGAAAATGGAATGGAAAATCTTCCCTTGCTTTCACCTCCTCAATTTTATTCAAATCTTACCTCAGGGAACTAGATTGCATTACTGTGCCTTTAAACATTTCGTTGAAAAGGTGTAGCTGAAGGATAGGAAACCCATATGTTTATTTAAAATAATAATTTAAATGTTTCAGAGGTTTTGTTTTTCAATATTCCTTCCCAAGCAATGTTTCTTTTGATTTCAGCTATATAAAGTTCCTTCAAAATTGGTAATATCATCTCTACTTTATAGACTGTAAAGTGAGTCACAGAAAACCTGACCTGTCCTGAGCTATTGGTTACTAGTTGTTCACTTTCCCACACTACTTCAAGGTAAGGGAAAGCTGTAAGAACAGGAGTTGATTAAAAGTAAAAAGAAATCCAGAGGAAGACTTCTGCAAATGAAAGTTTTGAGTTTCTCTAATAAAAGGTAGAGGGCAATGGATTTAAACTAGGAGTGCACGTTGCAATTAAATTTTGAAAGAAATGCTCTGAGATTTAAAAATGTATGAAGGGCTTATGGGAACGAAAAACTACAAAGAAGATATGAGGCAAGAACAAAGGGTGGAGATAGAACAAAGCTGTGAGCTGTGTGGCTGGTTTGTTTAGGCTTTAAATTTGCCCAAGTTTGCCATCTTCCAAGCTTACGCTTTCAAGAGGGATGAAAGGAAGAATGCTGCTTCCCTTAGTTTGTTTGCTTTCTTCTCTCCTGTATCTTTCCTAGCACCCACATACATAAATGTGCTCACACCCACATTCACGCACACACACACACAAACGAAGGCAGAGCAAGAGAAGTTGGTGGGTGGTGGAGAGAGATGGGGCAGAACTGGTGCATCAAGGGGCCTAAAACCATGTGATGATCAAGTTCATAGCAATTTCCCCAGGAGACTGTATCATATTCCAGCAAACAGGAGTACGGTAGAAGGTTGTCATGGCAACAGAAGGCCTGAAATCTTGACTCTGACTAGCAACAGGCCAGAGAAACAGCCTAACTAGGATTTATGACACATTATAGTGTGAAAAGCA
>PVKH010025816.1:0-13345 GCA_004027955.1 Chaetophractus vellerosus | reverse complement strand
GTATTTAAGGAGGGTGGGCTCTAATCCAATAGGACTGGTGTCCTTAGAAGAGTCACATGGAGAGAAGAAAGTCATATGAAGACACATAGGGAAGAAGGTCATGTGAAGAGAGAGGCAGAGACTGAAAGTTATGCAACTACAAGACAAATTATATATCCTATATATAAGTTATGGATTCTTAATTTTCAAGGCATTAAAGTACAGTAAAATACCCTTAAGACTAAGTTCTAAAATGATACCGAATTTAAAAAAAAATACAAATTAAACAAAATAAAATGATACAGAATATCTCATTTCTCTCAGATGCTTCAGATGATACTTTAAGCCCTTGTAATGTCTCAAGTGCATCATCTTACAGAAGAACGATTGTGCTAATGAAATATAGGTCAGGAGAATAACAAATAGATCAGCGTCCACTTCCATATAATCACAATCCTAATTCTCATACTTTTGCAGAGTTCATGATGTGGTGACCTAACTTTTTTTCGGTTTAAGTTAACAAATCTTTATCTAGTGGCTCCTCTGTGCCAGGCACTGTGGTAAGCTCTGGATAGCAGGCCTGTGAGATGTAATGCCTGTCCTGAAGGAAGACACATTCTGATTTTGGAGCACTACATTATTGTTCTTGCAATAGAATTATCTTGTCAATATTTAATTGGCTGTAAGCGAGATATTAACAGCAGTAGATCCACATTTTAAAATTGCCAATTTGTGTGTGTACTGATATAAAATGACTCCTGATTTTTTTCTTCTTTTCTTTATACTGTCTTTTTCAATTAGTAATAGCTACCTTATGTCACACAAGCATATTTGAAGCTATCACACATACACACACACCTCATAAATTAATAAACCATCATTTTGTTGTTTTTAGTGTTATCTGGCATCCATCACTGTGCACATTCTTAAGGATCCTGCAGAAAAGTTTCTTATGACTCTTGGGAGGGAGGGGAAGCAGGGAACAAAGGCAGAAGGGAGGAAGGGAATATAACCTTCCCTTTGGCATATGTCTGGGAAAAGGAGAATCCTTGTGAGATCACTGGATCAAAGGGAAGTAAGAAGTTTCCAGGCTGCCAATCACAAAGCCACCAAACCTAACTTTTAATGAAAAAAAGAAACTAACTCCTGCACTGTTGTAAAATACTTACCAAAGACACCTTCCCTGCTAAGCGCCATTCATTTCAAGAATGAAATGCTGTAAGAGAAAAATGCCCTGGGCAACTGGGGACCAGGGGAAGGAGGAAAGTGTGTGGTTCAACTGTCCCTGTAGGGGAGGGAAAGTGTCTCTTTCCTTGACAGCTACCCCACTTAACTAGTGTGCAGTCAGCCCTACTTGGCGCCAGTGAAAATTCAGCCTTCCAGCAGATTCCCTGCCATCTGCCTTCTGACTGCCAGCCTGCAGTCAACACACCTTGAATGCTTAAACTCTGCAGCACTCCCAGGGGCTGCCTTTTGGGGGCAATTAAAAGATCCGTGGAAAGAAAATCTTTACTTTGCCACTTGGCTGAGGTTTCCAAATTTAGTTCAAAATTCTGGAAGAGAATATTCGGGTAAATATATGTCCTGATTTTTCTTTTCTTCACCTTGCTTTTTTAGTACCCATAGCGTGCAGCCTTGGAGGCTGAGGGAGTGACAAATGGGCATAAGGATGGCTCGAGTATCCAGAAAATCAGCAGAGATGTTATTCAATTGACAAGGAAGAAAAAAGACAAATGAAAGCAGAAACAAAATAAGCTCAGCTTTTGGCCCCAGGACTCCACCAGGTATCTGCCAATTTATTCTTCCTGAAATATGAGGAGATTCCAGATGGAAACATTTTCACTTTTTATTATCTCTTTATTTGGATTTTAGTGGTTGCTATTTGAAAGTTTCCTCATACAGGGTTAAGGGAGATGCTAAGACAATTGTTCAAAATCTGTGGAGGAGAGAGGGGAAGTTTTGGCATTTAATCATTTAGATCATTGGAGTATATGTTGCAGGAAAGCCAAGATCTGCACTTCCAAAATGCATCCATTTTATGCAAGAAAAAGACAAGGTAGACAATTTTGGTTTCTTTTTCTTACAAAATGCATGATTGGGGTCAGGTACAATCAAAAAATGTCTTCCCGATTCACCAGGGTCCTGATCAAAGCTAAATGGCAGCCCAGTCACATTTGTACCCTATGAGAGCCTGAAAAAATAGGAAATCTCTTGGTATCTTTACAGTCAAAAGAGCCAGAAGAAAAGTCCTATGGATGTTAGAAACAGCTTTTTGATATCAGGCTAATATTGTCCCACAGGTTCCCTTTTCTTCATTACTTCCTCTGAGTTCCTTTTAGTTCTCCTTGAATGATTCCTCTAGATTTGGATTAATAAACTTAAACCTTTTACATTCAGATCCACATTAATCAGATTCATAGCTCTACCTATTTTCCTAGGCACACACTTAAGAGTTTTTTAGAGGTGTGTAGAAAAGCAATTATACTACCGCATCTTAACATGGATGTCAATCACTTCCATTCAGAATTAAATTTAAATTGACTATACAACCAGCTAATCATTTGTTTTCCCAGATTTGGGGGAGATACTTATTTCTCTATGTTGCATAGAACTGTCTTAGTTGCATTAAGAATTCCTACTCTGTCCCAATCAGGATCAAAAGGAGTGTGGCAACTTTTGTTCCTTAATTGAAAACGAATGAAAGGCTTCAACTATATTATGAATATATTAAATCACAGTTCAGAGTACCAGAACTGCACAGGGTTTTCCCAGACCCTGGTTCTCTGCTGAGTTCGCTGGGCTTCTCTCATCCGCAGATCCCAGAAGCTGGAAGTAGGTACCATACAAGGGTCTGATGCTTTGTATTCAACAGGCTTCTTCAAGGCAAAAATTTCATCAGGGTTCCAATTAGAACCTGAAACTGATTACTTGCATTTATAGACCTCCTGTCTAAATCCTAGTTCCCCTCATCACTGGATCAATGCTGGTTCACTAGATGATTGATTGTGGGAGCATTTCAGCGGGTCCTTCTCTGAAGCCGTCTTCCTATTGCTTTCTGTTGCATTGGGGAAACTCCAATGGCTTTACTTTAGCAAACAGAGCAAATGGTTATGGGCATCGGCACTGGAGCAATCCTGCCTTGATTTGTAACCCGATGGCGCCACTTATCAGTGGCACCGTCTTGAGCAGTTGGCTAACTCTCTCAGAGTCTGGTTCCTCATACATAAAATGCAAATAAATTATAATACCAAACAAAGAGTTACTTTAAGGATTAAATTAACTCATCTGTGTAAAACAGTACAACAGTATAGGAGGTACTCAAAATAGGGGATATTAGCTTTTTTTCTGGTTCCCTGGAATTTCATTGGGGGTGTAACACAAAATTATAGTATAGTCAAAAATGCCCTTGAAATCCCTTTAACTCTCCCCTAAGTAGTGTTTTCCCTTTTGAGTACACAATCTTATCAAGACATGGCATCTGTACCAAACACTGTGGGTACCCTGTTGTAATCCCCTGTGTGTGCCTTAGGCCACTTGCTAGCAAGCACCTGGAGCTCTCTTCATCTGGCTGTGGGATGCCCCCAGCCCCAGGTCCCCGCAGCCATAAAACTGGATACTTCACACCTGAGAACCCTCAAACAAAGACAGGTGCAGAGTTTACAGATAAATATCACTGCTTACTTGGTGCTCAGTTGGAATACTTGAGATGCGTTCTCACTCTCTCCCAAAGTTCCCTCCAGGGACTGAGTGCCAGAAGCCCTCAGAGGCAATTACCTCATTGCACAGCTTTTATCTTCCTTCCCTTTCCAGATTCACTTCTCCACTGGGAGAACCTTCCAAATACATTACTTACCCTTGAATCCTTGTCTCAGAGTCTGCTTCTGGGATATCCATACCAACACACAACCTCCCAATAAAACCGTTAGAACAACACTTTTATTCAATGAATGTAGAAACAAAGTTGTCCTTTTGGGTTGAGGACCTATTAAAATAATTGGCTTGGCTTAGAATATACGCATGTATCCTTGGAGTTGAAATCGTGGTGGGGCCCTACAGTGTGGTTTCACTTTCCTATTCCAACTTCCAAAAGAAATATCTCGAGGGTACTCTTTAAAATACGGGCACTTCCCTTTCCTTCCTTTCCTGAACAATTCACTGCAAAAGCCTATAGGCGGGACCAAGGCAAACTGGCATCTTTGAGGGAAGGATGGAGGGAGGGTCCCTGCTGCTGCTCATCAGACATCAGAGCCCAAATGAGAAGAGCAGAGCAGGGGAAGGCCAAGAATGGCATGTCGGAACCTGAGTGGAACATACCTAGCATGCAGCTGGCAGTTTCTAAATATTATTTTTCACTAAAAGGAACCAGGGCTGATTTCAGAGGTGGGACATGGAAACTTCAATATGATCTTGGAAGTACCAGGATGAAAGGACGTACTGAAGGAATGATGGGATGTATGCAAAGGATACAGATGTCATTTCAACAGGGTTCTAACTAGTCAGCTCTGCGGCAAGTGAAGTCTCAAAATAAAAAACCATGTGAACATATTATAACCATTGAATAAAATAGAAACCCATACTGATAAATCTGAGGAGAAACAGGATATCTACATCACCTCAAAGAACTTCCCCCACAAAACATTTGTTAATTACAAAGGAAAAAAAAAGATTACTTTACTGTGAAGCAGCCTGGCAGGCACCATCTTATTCAAGGGATCAAATTTAATATCAGTAATAATGGGACAAATCAAAATCGTGTACCACAACTGATAGGATACAATCACAAGCTTCACCTCTGTGATATTCCTGCCAAAGATGCATAACGTGAATCTAATCATGAAGAAACATCAATAAAATACAAAATTGAAGGACAGTGAGAGACATTTCACACAATAACTGGCCTTCAGAAATGTCAAGATGATGAAAGTTGAAGAACTGAGGAACTTTTCTGGAATAAAGGAGACTAAAAGATATAACAGCAAAACTTAAACATGTTTCTGGCCTGGTTTCTTTTACCTTGAAAGGGCACTATGGGGAAACTTAGATGGGGTCAGATCATTATATGGTAGTAATGTATATCGATGTTAACTTCCTAGTTTTGATGGATACATTTTGGATTTAAAGGAGAATGTCCTTGTATATAGGAAACACACTAAAGTATCTGGAGGTGATGGAACATCATCCTTATTGACTCTCAAATAGTGCAGAAAAAAAGAGGTCTTTGCATTGTTAACATTTCTCTGGAAAGTTGAAATTACTTTGAATTTAAAAGTTTGAAAAAAATAGGCACTGACTCCCAGAGAAAATACCTGCAGATACTGATATTTGGGATTCTTGAAAGAAAAATCAGGTAAATACCAGAAGACCCAGCAGTCAATAAAATTTAGCAGCAAACAGGTTCTATCAGGTTTTCAGCACCTCACACCTAAGTATAAATGGTCAAAGATCAACAAACTCTTAAGGAAGATTGCCAACATACCAAAACAAAGGACAAGATCCAAAAGAAAAATATACATAGGAATAAAAGAGCATTGGTTCATTTATTGAATATCAATGGAACATTTAGAGGGTTTTATACAAAGTCCCTATGTGCAATAGCTTTTTAAATGGCTTCTTCCATTCTCAACACAAATTTTAATTTTTTCCCATGTACTTCTAGACATGTTGTTGCTAAAATTTATTAAATCAATCCCCTGATAGTTCTTTTTAAGAAAATTGGAGTTGAAAATCATGACTCAAACCCAAACAGTGGTTTCATAATACTCTGGCTTTCGAATCAGACAGCCTTGGGCTTGCATCATGCTCTACCAATCATACTGGATGTTTTTCTCTCCAATTTCTATTACTTCATCTGTAAAATGGGGATAACACCTACCTCCTTAGTATTGTTGTGAAGAATGAGACAATGTTCATAACTTAGCCTAACACTTAGGAAGTACTCATGAAGTGGTGATATTGGTAGTATCATTATTTACCACTAGCTTCTCAGTAATCTAGATATATACATCTTCCTTCTGGAAGAGGCCCTGTGCTCAACATTTGTTTCAATCCTGTTCCACTGATGAATGAATATCTATGTCTGAGTGACTTCTGGTCACTCCATTTATTCATGACACCCATCCCACCAACATGTATCTGTGCTCCGGTTTACTTATTAAACTACTGTCTCTCAGATTCACACACTCCCTTCTAAATTCCGTTTGATATCCAGTGCTGAGACTAAAATCCTTAGTTCTTCTTAGCTGGTCTTTGTTAGACTCTGCCACCAGAGAGCGCTAGATGGAGACGTCAAGGCTGGAGAACAAACACCTTCCTGTTTGCATCCTGTTCCTATTTCTGCTTCCTGTTGTTCTGGTTTCCTGTTTGCTCTAGGAACCCTAGCAGCAGCAGTTTGTTGGAATATAGTAGTTGACGACAGTCTGCAATTTTTCCTCTCCCTCAAAGAACCAATCTCATCACACCTTTCAGGGGACTCCAGCTCTGCAGAGCCCCTCCCGTAAGACATTAAGTGTTAATAATTCCAACCCCTTCCTTCTTCTTTCAGCCCTAGGGGTGTGCCTCTGTGTTAGTGCTCCCCCACCCCACCCCCCTTTTATTTCTTCAATACCTAGCTAGCAAGTCTTTTAAATTTTTTTCTATTAATGTAAGAAGTATATATTTTGCCTCCTCCTGGACTGATACAGGTGGGGTGTGCATCCTTCTTGGATTCCTCTTCAGACTCAATTCCAGGATCCCCTCTGTGAATAATCTTATGTCTTAAGCTTAATCAATCCTTCCAGTACACATGGGCATTTCCATTAGACTTAGATTCTCCAGGATTGTTCAGGCTAACTCCATACTCTTTGTTGAAGAAACAACTTGCAGCCACATCTGATCCTTACATTCCTGTCTGCTGGCCCCTCAGGGACAGGTTTACTTGTACCTGCTGCCACAGACCATTTACCTTTACATCTCTTAACACAGCAAGATTGCCTGTAAAAGGCTTTTGACTTGGCTTAGTAACAGCAGAGAAAATTGTTGAAACCCAAGGCAGTAGAGAAACCTTATAAGACATCAATCACTTATTCTGCCTCTCTTCTATTTCTGCTGTCTCCAGTCCACCCTAAAGTGTTCATTGGTATCCTCCTCAAATATTATTTTCATCTTAAGATGCACAATGAGTCCCTGCTACCTCTCAAATCAAGTCTAAACTGCTAAGTTAGACACGCGGCATCATTAGGGCAGCTTTGGCCATTTAGACTGACACATGTCAGTCTGGACTGACTTTTCCATTTTGTAAATCTGGTTTTGGTGACAAACTCAAATACTTTCCAAGCCTGTCTTTTTTAAAGAAAGAACTTGTAACAGCCTGTAAGAGAGCTACTTATGGAGTAGAATGCCTGAGATAAAGGCCTATGGTTCAGCCACACTTAGGAATGTGGTGCACCAAGGAGAGCCAAAGTCTCCTTAAAACTTGGTAAAGGCTAAGAGGAAATCCCTCCAGAAATGGAGCACACCTCTTGGAAGGGTTTGAAATGAGCCTCACCCCAATTATATGCTTTCAGCGGCTACTGGGCATTTTCAGGAGGGCTTGAGGGCCAGGGAATCATCACTCTTCAACCCTGTTTGTTGCTATGCTCCTTTAATTAAAGGTCTTCTGTGTACAAGTTGCATTCTTTACCTGCATTTTAAAAACTTGCATAATTTCCTTGTCTCAGTAGGCATTTCCATCTGTCAAGTACTATGACTTTTGACAATCACACATACCCACCACCCAGTAAATTTCCACAGTAGGACTTTAAAAAAATGCTTATTAAATGAATTTGTAATGACTGTCTTTCATACTCAAACAGCTACAGTATTTAGTTGGTTGTGTTGCCACCCTCCCAGTTTTATTATATGTGACCTTCAAAGTAAATTAGCTGCATATAATCCAGAGAGTTTAAAAAAGGTAGTTCAAGCTATTGCTATATATCATATCCAGCTTTTAAAGAAAAAGAAAATTCTGTCAGATTTCTGTATTTTTGATCTACTTAACATCAACATCTAGGTTTTTAAAAATATCTGAATCATTGTCATACCTTATAAAGCAACCTAAGAAAAAAAGTTATGATGTGTAAAGCATATTCACATTTTAGTGTTCTTACTAAATTTTCACTTGGCTACTTATGATTTTGCTTTCGTGTTAAATATTATGTTTGGGTTGTTTTCTTTTTGTGAGATGAATTGGTACTAAATTATCCTATTTTTTGATGTGTCTGTCATCACTACCTTCATCTTATTTACTGTCATTCATTTTTTTTCAGTGTTACATTCATACCATTTATTCTGCTTTTATCTGTATCATGATTAGAGTATGGCATATTTCAAATGTTTTTGCTCTCTTTATTTCTGGAGGATTTATGACCTTAACTTAGCTTAATTTCTTACTTAATGTTACAAACTTCTTTGATTTCGAGAACCTAAAAAAATACCAAATGTAAAATGACAGATATAATCAAAAGAAAGGTTCTGTTACCTGATTTCACAAGGACAGGAAAATTTAATGAAATAGGCACTTCTATTTAAATTGTCAATGGCATACTTAACCATGTAACACATTCTCCGCTTCACATGTGGCACATTACAAGATATTTTTAAATTCTTCTTTCCACAAAATGAAATATTTGACTATGAATATATCACTGAAACATGTCGTTTATTCATATTTGAATGTAAGAACATGCTTCTCTTGATGAATCATCTGGAGGTGGTAAATGTAAGCAGCACTGTAGTTATTTTTGTAGAAATGTCCTTTAACCCACACTGGTGGCCAAACTTCATGTTCAGGCCTACGTTTTACTGGCTGCCTTAAGGAAAAAAAAAAAACTCACTTAAAAATAAATATATAACAATCAGTCATGCTTATTTGTGCTTATTTCTCCTTACAACTCAACATCTCTCATAGACCTGAATTTAAATACATTCTCTGATGACTAAATTGCAACTCATCATCAAAACTTGCCTCGCCTAAGCAGGACAAGACTCAGAATAAAATCCAAAGTCTTTATCTTGACCAATAAGTCCCTGCCTGATCTGCCCCAGCCTTTGTCCTCTTCTCTTACCACTCCTTTATTTAATATATTTCTGCCACACCAGCCCTCAGATCACTTGAATTTGCAAGGCTCATTTTCCCCTCAGGACCTTTGCATTTGCTGTTTCCTGTCTAAAGTAGGGATTCTTAACCTTTTTTGTTACACGACTTTTTGCCAGTGACGTGAAAACCCCGGACCCCTTACTAAGTCCACACTATACTGTGTATTAAATATATCACACCTGCACCATGTCCCCACAAGAACTTTTTTTTTTTTTATTTCAATTCAAGCTCACTGACCACTTGTTAAGAACCCCTGGCCTAAAAGTCATTCTCCCAATTCTCTGAAAGTCCAATTCTTTCTCACAATGCATGACTTACCTCAAACCTGCCTCCTCAAAGAAGCCTTCCCTCAACCTCCCATCTCAAGTAGCACTCCTTTCCCATGCCGAGTCATAGCATTTATCTGTATCTAAAATCATTTGTGTACTTGTCTGTCTTGGGATGAATCTCTGGATAGCCTCACACACTCTGGGCCTTCCCCTCAATCCCGACCCTCTAAGTCTGGAGCTACGCTTCTCTCCAGGTTGCTGGTTTGTCCTCCACTTCTGGAACCTGCCCAAAATCCTGACCCATTTTTCACTGGCCCCTGGTCCCCTGCTTTCCTCCTACCGGCTCTTCTGCTTCAGAACTAGACCCAGCTCCCTGTGTCTTCACGTCTTGTTTCCAGAGGGACCTTCTTAAAACTTCTCTCGCTGTATGGCCACATGACACTAAGATTCTTTGGATCGGACCTGGGGACTTTGACTGCACACTGATCTTAAAAAACAGGTTACCGCCATTTCGTGTAATGAGAGCAGCACGAAATGGCAGCAGCACGAAATGGCGGAAGAGCCACTTGACCTTGTGTGTTTGCGCCCCCGCGTTTCAACCCAAGATCTCAAAATGCATCTATTATTCCTGTCTGTCGGCCTGTGAGGTTTATGCAGTTAATCTTTGATCAATGGCAAGTGGATTGAAACAGACTTTTGGCTACTATGGATCACTCCGACCTGTGCGGGTTGCTAGAATCCCTCCCAGCTTTGCTTTTGTTGAAAAGATGCCCGAGATGCAGCTAATGCTGTCCGGGAACTAGGTGGAAGAGCACGCTGTGGCTGCCGCGTAAGAATGGGACTGTCCAACGGTGAAAAAGGAAGTGATAATCGAGGTCCCCCTCCACCTCGAGGTCATCGCCTCAGGTGAATATCCTAGAACAAGTCCTCCGCCTCTCCGCAGGGCTCCAACAGGGAGAAGCTTCTCCCGCAGCTGGAGCAGGTCTCCTAGAAATGGAGAAAGATCACTGTCTCGGGAAAGAAATCACAAGCTGTTCTAGGTTAAATGAAAGGAAATAAAAGATTAGTTTGCAAGAGGAGTGATGTCCAGGAAATAACTTCATTTGATGGGAGTATGTATAGAAAATTCAAGTTTTCTCTGAGACTTCATAAGCTTGGTGCATTTTTAAGATATTTCAGCTGTTTGAATTTGTTCTTGTCTCTTGTAACAGTGACACACATGAAGATGTAATTGTCCATGGTTTGAAATTGATCATATGAGGCATGTTGTAATACCAAGAATTTGTTACTTTACAATGTTCCCTTAAGCAAAATTAAATTGCTTTGAATTTTTGGCCTTGCACAGACTGATAATAAACCTCTAAATTCTGCCCAGCTAAAGTGTGATGTTTTAATATTATGGTAACAAAACTGGCAAAAATTAAGGCCTTTAGTTTTGTCCATAGCTGGGATATAGTATGCAATTGTAGTTGGACAAGCAGTCTTTCAAAGCTGCTATGAACACAAGCCAGCTGGTAAAAAATAAAAGACTGCACGGTTAAATTAGATTGGAGATTTTTAGAAATCCAACTAGTCATCACACCGGGCAGAATTGCCTAGCTGGTGTAGAATCTATTTCAAGAACTTTAGTTACCTTTGATTTAGGTGATAAATTCCTTTTGTGATTGCTGTCTATGAATACATAGCTGTTTAATAACATCCTTTATTTGGAAACTGGAGACTATTCAAGATAACCAATGTCCTGCTAGCTTAAGTAGTACATTGTAGAGCTGACCTTTGAGTTACTGCACAAGATTTTTCTCATGCTGTCATTTGTAATGTGTTGTGTGAGAATTCTTGGGATTAAAGTTTTGGTTACAAAATGTTAAATAAAAACAACAACAACAAAACAGCTCAACATAAAGGCTGTTGTTCCCTTACTGCTTCAGCATTCCTTGAGATAGCAAGTTCTGATTGCCCATCATTCCTTGATACTTTCAGGAACAATAATCTCTAGAAATTAGTAGGAATTTCCTACTAATCCTATCAGGACACCAAAATATGATTCAAGTGGCTTAATTCTAGGGACATATGGTACCATGAGGTGGTTAATTGCATGAGTCTGGAGTCAAAGTCTGGATTTAAACTTCATCTGTGGTATTTACTAGCCCTGTGACCCTGAATCCTCTGCAATAGGTCTCTGAGCCTTAGCCTCCTAAGTACAAAATGTATAACAACAGAACCTTCCTTGAAAGCTTGCTGTGAGGATACAGTGAGACAGTGTGAATTGTTCAGATCTGTGCTGGCACATATTGCTTGTGGAGGTGCAGAATGATACAGTCTTGTGGAGGGAAGTTTGCAATATGTAACCAAACTACATATGCATTTACCATTTTAATCCAGCATTGCATATACAGTTATATGTCCATGACTACAATATAACATAGGCCCAAGGTTATTCATCAAGGATTTATCTGTAATAGCAAAATATTGGGGGGGAGGGGGCAGTGGGGACTAAATGCCCGGCCATAGAATGCTGTTTGACATAACAGAGTATTACGCAGTCATGAAAAGAATGAAAAGTACTTCTATGAACTGATATGGAGGGATTTTCAGGACATATTAAGTGAAATAAATCTGGTACAAAGGAATATACACACCTTTCTGGTAAAACAGAATAAGAACTATATATGTAAGTATGTATATATATATGTATATACACAGTAGTTACCTATGCATATTGCTGGGGAAGTCACAGACACACGTAGAGGTCATCTCCCAGCCATTGCATTCCCTGCCTTCTTTTCTACTGTGTGCATTTGTTTCAATATGTTTCCATTCTGCAGTCCCAGAGAGATGGTAGGTCTGATGAAAATGCCCAGCCATACCTTAAACCTGAAGCCTGCTTATCAGTGCAGGAATTCTCAGTGGCAGGGTCCCCTCTCCCTGGGGTGTATAAATACCCCACCCTTGGGCAGCACAGATTTGTCTCTAGTCTCCCCAAAGTGGGGCATGAAGGAATGCCATCCATTCACCCTGAGTAGTTGGCCTCCCAGGGGGACCTGCCACCATGGAATTCCCCACACCCCCTGCTGTGCTGTGTAAGTAATAAAGCAGTCAATCATTTCCTGAAAGTTTCTGTTGTGCCTGAGCCTTTATCCTCACAATGAATCATATAGCACCTTGCTACACACATATCTATGTATTCATATATAATTTATTTGCTTATTTTAAGAAAATGAAACATAGGAAGAATAAACCAGAAACTAATGAAGATGTTTATCCATAAGGGGTAGGTAGGAATTGAAAGATGGGAACAGGGGAGCAGGTGTAGCTCAGTGGTTTGAGCTCCTGCTTCCCATGTACAAGGTCCTGGGTTCAATTACTGGTATATGCTTAAAAAAAAAAAAAAAAGATGGAAGCAGGAGTAAGACTTTGCTGAGTGGATGTTTTTAAATGTAGCTTTGCCTTTTGAACCATGTAAATGTTTTACATATTCAAAAATGCAATTTAAATTTAAGAGGATTTAGAAAAAGCAAACTCTAAAATTGAATACAAACAGAAATAAATGAACCTAACTACATATCAACATGATAGTATAACCAAACAAAACAGTAATAAGTAGGTTTTGAACACAGTGGTCTGAACATACTTGGTAAAATATTATCAGACAAATCCAACTTGTGAGACTTTCCATAGCACATCAAAATAGACAGGGGGGATACCTGTTGGCTGTTTCTGTCTCTGGCTCTCCCGATCTGGGAAGCTGTGAGAAGGAAACTTAGAATAAATACATATGGTTGATAAAAAAGAAATCATGTACTGGGATCTATTTTCAGCCTACTGAAGCATGTCAGTTGATACTTTACTTATTCATTTCCCAGAGGAGGCCCAAACAAATAAAACTGCCTCCAACTTTCAAAAAGGAAGCAATGCTGGCTCCAAGCTGTCCTGGAAAGAAGCAGTTAAATCGTATCCTTATTTAACCTCCTTCTTTAGTGATGTG
>PVKH010025815.1:0-13343 GCA_004027955.1 Chaetophractus vellerosus | reverse complement strand
TCCTCCAGTTGTGTAGTTAGGTTGTTTATTTTAGCTCTTTCTTCTTTATTAATGTAAGCATTGAGGGCTATAAATTTCCCTCTCAGCACTGCTTTCACTACATCCAATAGGTTCTGATATGCTGTGTACTTGTTTTCATTGGTCTCAAGATATTTATTGATTTCTCTTGCAATTTCTTCTTTGACCCACTGATTACTTAATATTGTGTTGTTAAATCCCCATATATTTTTGAATTTTCCTTTTTATGCCTGTTGTTGATTTCCAGCTTTATTACATTTTGATCAAAGTGCTTTGAATAATTTCAATCTTTTTAAATTTATTGAGATCTACTTTGTGACCCAACATGTGGTCTATCCTGGAGAAATATTCATGAACACTTGAAAAGAATTTATATCCTGCTGTTTTGGGATGCAATGTTCTGTATTTGCCTTTTAGGTTTAGTTCATTTATCATATTATTCAAGGCCTCTGTTTCTTTATTGATCCTCTGCCAAGATGATCTATCCAATGATGAGACTGGTGTATTGAAATCTCCAACTATTATTGTAGTGACATCTATTTCTCCCATCAGTTTTGTCTGTGCTTGCCTCATGTAATTTGGGGCATCCTAGTTAGGTGTATATATAATTATAGTTGTTATTTCCAGCTGGTGAATTGCTCCTTTTATTAGTATATAGTGACTTTCTTTGTTTCTAATAACAGCTGTGCTTTTAAAGTCTATTTCATCCAATATAAGTATAGCTACTCCATCTTCTTTTTTGTTACTGCATGTGTGGAATATCTTTTTCCATCCTTTCACTTTCAATCTATTTGTATCCTTGCATCTAATGTGAGTCTCTTGTAGACTATAGATGGCTCATATTTTCTTACCCATTCCACCAGCCTGTGTCTTTTGATTGGGGAGTTTAATCCATTAACATTCAGTGTTATTACTATAAAAGCAGTTCTTATTTAACTCATTTTTATCTTTGGATTTTATCTGTCATATCTTGTTTTCACCACTCTATTTACACTTTTAGTTTCTTTTACTGATATAATCTTCATTTCTAGACTCTCTTCCAAACCTTTCTCTCCTGTCTTTTCTTTTCAGGCTGTAGCACTCCTTTAGTATTTCCTGCAAAGTCAGTCTCTTCATTACAAACTATCTCTGTTTCTGTTTATCTGTGAGTATTCTAAACTCACCCTCATTTTTGAAAGACAATCTTGCCAGATATAAGATTATTGGCTGGCAGTTTTTCTCTTTTAGTATCTTAAATACATCATACCAATGCCTTCTTAACTTCATGGTTTCTGATGAGGAATTAGCACTTAATCTTATTGGGCATCCCTTGGATGTGATAAATCACTTTTCTCTTGCTGTTTTCAGGATTCTTTCTTTGGCATTTGACCTTCTGATTAGTATGTGCCTCAATGTAGATCTATGCATATTTATTCAGATGGGAGTACATTGTGCTTCTTGGACACAGTTATCAATGTCATTTAACAGGGCTGGGAAATTTTCTACCATTATTTCCTCAAATATTCCTTCTGCCCCCTTTCCCTTCTCTTCTCTTTCTGGGACACTCATGACACATAGGTTTGCACATCTCTTGACATCAATTAGTTCCCTGAGACCTTGTTCAATTTTTTCCATTCTTTATCTGTTCCTTTGTATGTTCACTTTCAGAGGGCCTGTCTTCAAGCTCACTGATACTTTCTTCTCCCTATCCAAATCTGCTGTTACGTGCCTCCAGTGTATTAAAATATTTTTTAAAGATCCTTAGATTAAATAAATGTCACATAAAAAATACAGAGGATCCACACATGCCCCGCTCCTCATATCTCCCACACTTTCCCACATTAACAACATCCCTTAGTGTGGTACATTTATTGCAATTGATGAACATATTTTGGAGCATTGCCACTGAGCACAGTTTACATTGTAGTTTATACTCTCTCCCACCCAATTCTGTAGGTTATGGCAAAATATATAATGGCCTGTATCTGGCATTACAATGTCATTCAGGACAATTCCCAAGTCCCAAAAATGCCCCCACATTACACCTGTTTTTCCCTCTCCCTGCCCTGAGAATGTCCAATGGCCACAGCCTCTGCATCAATGATACACTTTCTTTCATTGCTAGAATCACAATAAATCTATAGTAGAATCTAAGTAAGTCTACTTTAGTCCATAGTTCATTCCCCAATCCTGAGGACTCTGGGATGGTGACATTCACTCCACCGCCAATTGAGAGGGGTCTTCGATCCCATAGGGCCAATGGATGGGACTCTCTTACTTGCAGTTGTAGACTCTTTCAGTCCCTTGGTATGGTAGTTGTCCATCATCATCTCCTTGTTAGTTGTCCTGGGTGAGACCAATGAATTGGAGAGTAGGTGTTACAACTCTGTTGAAATTCAGGGCCAGCTGGCACATGGACAGCCCAAGATTTAAGTCTCTTGGACATATACATCTCAACTCTAGTACTAATTATACAGTCAAATAGAAGGACAGAGAGCCATGTGTAGGGAAACCACAACTGAGTCCAACTCTGTCACACTGGGGAACACAAATTCCAAAGTAGGGCCCACTGGCAAGACACCTAACTCTTGAGCTATCTGCCCTGACTATAGTGTCTGGATGTCTCCAGAGCCCTCATGAGCACTGCTATTTAGGGTAGTATCTATTTTGGCAGTCAATGAGATCCTGCTGAGAAATGCATAAGCATAACCTCTGGTATGACTGCCCAACTCACTTTGAAGTCTCTTAGCCATATAAACTCAATTGTCTTTACCTTTTCCCACTTTTGGTCAAGGTCTTTTTCCAGTTGCATTGCTAGTTGGTGCTTGGTAGTAATCCCTCAGTGCCAGGGAGGCTCATATCCAGGAGTCATGTCCTGGTAATGTATTTATATGTTGATTTTGGCTTAGAGAGAAGCCACATTTGAGTAACAAGGAGGTGACTCTTAGGCACCCTATAATACTAGGCTAAGTTTCAATTTCAAGAGTAAAGGTTAATAAGCACAGTCATTGTATTAGTCAGGGTTCTCTAGGGAAACAGGATCAACAGGAGATATCTGTAAATAGTATAAGATTTTATAAGAGTCTCTTACATGACCATGGGGATGCACAAGTCTAGGTTCTGCCGTCAGGCTGCAAACCAGGGGTTCCAATGACAGTCCAATGAAGTTCCTTGCTGAGTTTCCAGGAGATGTTGGCTGTCCAAAAATAGCTGGGAAAGTCTCTCTGAATGCTGAAATCACTTCCCCTTTTAAGGCATTCAACTGATTGGATAAAGCATCACTCATCACTGAGGGCAATCTTCCAGGTTGATGTAGATGTAATCATCTATGCAGTAAACTCATTGGTAACTAAAGTCCATAAATGTCCCTGTATTACAATTAGCCCAGCACTTGTTTGACCAAACAACTGGGCACAATTACCTGGCTGAGTTCACACATTAGTCTAACCATCAATGGGGCCATCAATGGGCCATCCTCCTTCACGTCATTGTCCCTGTACTAAGGGGATTCTTGCTGTTCCAGTAGAGAATAAGGCAGAGCTCCCCAGGATGGGAATTTGATATTCTTTTGGTTATTTTATGAATCTCCACCCACTGTGTCAGTGCTCCATGAACATCTGAACACATTTATATACCTTATATGTATGATCAGGTGAGCTTCCTCCCACGTATTCCCCATCACTGACATCGCGAACCAATGATCTACCCCTGTTACCATTGTAATCCTTCTGTGATCCAAAACCTCTTCAAAAATAAATCCAAGGGGCCGGCTGTAGCCCAGTGAATAGGGCGCCAGTTCACCACATGGGAGGCCCCGGGTTTGGTTCCTGGGGGCCTCTCTGAGCAGTCAGACCACCTTGAGAGGGCAAGCCGCCGTGGGCAGGGCAGGGCAGAGTCGCCGTGGGCAGGGCAAAAAGCCGCCACAGGCAGGGCAAAGCCGCCACGGGCAGGGCAAGTTGCTAGTGGACAGAGCAGAGCTGCCCACGAGCAGAGCAGAGCCGCCCGCGAACAGAGCAGAGCCGCCCGCAAGCGGGGCAGAGCTGCCTGCGTGGTGAGCTGACTCGGTGCATCGCCGCAACGGGGGCAGATAAAGCAGACACAGAAGAACGCAAAAATGAACACAGCAAGAACAAGCAGAAAGGGGGGGTATCTGTAACAACAACAACAAAAATAATAATAATAATAAATAAATAAATCCAATAAAATAGCCAAATACAATTAATAAGGGAATGAAATAATAAGGATAGTTTTAAAAATAAGAAATAAAATACAAAAATATTTTAAAAGATAATTTAAAAATTGGGGGGATAATGAAAAATAATGAAAAATATTTTAAAAGGTTTTTTTTTGACATTTTCAACACTGTAAGATCTGTTGTCCTGTATATACAGTGACATTTTCCTCTTGTTTATTCCCCCAGTGTCTTACTTTTTTCATTTTGTCTTCAAAGAAGTTTTAGGTTACAGAAAAGTCATGCACTGAATACAGGGGACTCCCATATACTTAACATTCTCCCCCTTTTCCCCCTTCCCTTATTAATAACATTGTATATATTGGATGGTAGGTTTGTTACAATTGATGTACAAATATTGAAACATAGTTACTAACCATGGTCAATGGTTTACATTATGGTTTACATTTTGGACCATACACTTTTATAAATTTTGATGAAATTTAACATGGCCTGTATCCTTCATAGAAAGACCATGTAGAACACTTCCATCACCCCCAAAATGCCCCCTGTTCCATCTATTCCAGTCCTCCCTCACCCTCCCCTCGGGACCCATGGTAACCACCAGGCTTCACTCCTTTACGGACAAGATATATCGTTACTTGCAACAACACTGAGGGCTTGACACACAGGTCTGTCCTCCCCTGTTAGTCACCGCCCATACTCTCGAGGGACTCCTGCCCCTCTATTTGAGAACATAGTGGGCCTCCCCAGGATGGGAGTCCACCACTTTCCTGCTCGTTATGTGGGTCTCTACCCACTGATATAATACATTATGACAAGATGAACACTCACACACTCCCTAGAAGCCTGCCCCAGGTGTGCCTTGTCCTGAATGCCCCTCACATCCAACACCTTAAACCAGTAACCCTCACTTGCCATATTGCCAAAATAACATTCCCAACATTGTAGTAGGGGTAAGGTGGGGAGGGTGGGTTGGACTGTCCATGGAACTGGGAGGGAGAGTAGAGGGAGGGAACAGGTGACCTCCAGTGTATTTTTCAATTCATCTATTGTGTCTTTCATTCCCATAAGATCTGCTATTTTTCTATGTATGCTTTCAAATTCTTCTTTGTGCTCACTCAGTGTCTTCTTGATATCCTTAATCTCTTCAGACATCTCATTGGATTTATTAAAGACATTTGTTTGAACATCTGTGATTAGTTTTCTCAACTCCTTTATGTCATCTGGAGGCTCAGTTTGTTCCTTTGAGTGGGCCATATCTTCCTGTTTCTTTATATGAATTGTAATTTTTTGTTAGTGTCTCAACATCTGATTTACCAGATGTATTTATTCTTGGCCCCTTTTCTCTCGTTAGTCTATTTGATTGGCTTTGTGCTATGACCCCTCTTTGATACTTGGTTCAACTTAATTTGGAACTTTATAGTGGCTGATGTTTAGCCAATCTGAATTTTTTCAGCTCTTTTTCTTCTGTGTCTTGCTCTTTCTCCATTGCTGGTTGTGGAATAGGGGCTGAGGATGTGGTTGGTATTGTAAGTTGTGGAAGCTGAAGCTGCCCATGTTGTCCCAGGAACCGATGAAGCTTATCTCACCTTTCTCCACTGCCAGGGGTAGGGATGGAACTGCAGGTGTGGGCAGAAAACTAAGCTGTGCACATCAAAATGGACCACAGTTGCCCAGGTAGACTGACAAAGCACTGGCCCCCTCTCATCCCCTGCCAGCCAAATTTACTAATCAGTAGTTGAAATTGGTGCCCAAACATCTCTTCCTCCCCTGTTTTTGGGAAATAGAGCTTCCAACTCCAGCCAGGGGATAGCTCCAGAGATGGCTTGAGCCACCAGTGGGGGATGGGCTCCGGCCTCCCCTGTGAGGTGTTCTCTACTCATGAATCTTCACTGCAGATGAGCAATCTCCTGTTCTTCCAAGGATGTTGCAGGGTGCTCTTCTGGGCTCCTGAGTGCCCCAAACAGGTGATTTAGGTAGCTCTGGGTGATTACTAACTGCTCTGTGGGGCAAGCTGACTCTAGGAGCTCCTTATTCTGCCACCATCTGCCTCCACCCTCCCTCTTTATCAGTTTTCTGTTATTTTAATTTAAAATTTAAGGTTCAGCCATATAATTCATATTCTTCCTTTTAATTTTAGTAGATAATTTTCAACATTTTAAAGGAAAAATATCTTTTTTAGAAAACATTAAAAATAACTTTAATTTTTCACTATTTTATATTCACTCTTATTTATATTTTCATTAATATATATTCAATTTTAAAATTCTGTAGCTCTGTCAATTACATGAAAATTTGATTATAGCAACATAATTTGTATTTTTTTCTCTAATAAAGAGAAGAGAAATAAATTTCATGAAATGAGTAAATATAGTTTATGAAACCTATATTTATTCTATGACTCATCTACCCAGGAACCATGATACACAAAATTAATGCAGCCATTTTTTTTCCATAATGAAAGTATACTTAAGATGGTAGGAGGATAGATGGTAAGATGTACATATTTATTTAGCAGTTCGTTAGCATATGTTATATGATCTCCAGCTGTCCTCTTGCCATGACCACCACAAATATTAGTGGAGGGACTGCCTCAAATCACTAGCATGCATGGAAATAGCATTTTGATTGGCTGATTCTTTTGATTAATTGATGGATGACTCAAACTCCTTTTGTTTTGACTCTTTTGTTGAAAATCTATTTGAAGCATAACTTAGGTCTACAATCTCTTACCTACAATTACAATCCCAAATCTCTGGAAACAAAGATTTCTTTATTATTTTTTTAATAGATTTTGTGCCAAACTTGTTTAGTAGCAAAACCTAACTGGTTTAACATGAGGCTACTTATAGACTTTGTGTATCATCTATCTTCAAATATTCACTTAGAAATAATGAGTTTGACTATGGGGTCTGCTCCAGTTCCTGCTTGAGAGGTTATGTAATGTACTAGAGATGACTTATATCATCATTTGAAAATCTAAAAAATGTCTGAATTTGAAACACAATTGTGTACAAAGAATTCCCTGCTGTTATGAATTGAATCATGTCCTCCACAAAGACATGTTCAAGTTTTAACCCCTGGCCCTAGGGATGTGAACTTATTTGTCAATAAGATCTTCATAGATCCTGTTAGTGAAGATGAGGCCAAACTGAATCAGGGTGGGCTTTAATCCACTATGACTGGAGTCTTTATAAGCAGAGGAAATTTAGACACAGCAGTAAGAGACAGAGACAGATGGTCCTGTGACAGAGAAAGTGAATTATACCAGCAAGCCACCATCAGAATATTGCAGATTTCAGAGAAAGCACAACCGTGCTGGCACCTTGATTTCGGACTTCTAGCCTCCCTAACTGTGAGGTAATAAATTCCTGTTGTTTAAATCAACCAGTCTGTGGTATTTGTTATAGCAGCCTAGCAAACTAAGAACCCTGCCTTAGTAAAAAGAACAAATTGAAAAAAAAAATTGAGTTTCCTATGATGATTCATTAGATTACCTTAGAACAGAGGCACATTGTGAACAGTAATTATTATTGTACAGACTGTTGATAGAGATAGCAGAGGGCTCCCTCTGAAGGTGTACTGACAGCCATGTAATGGATATTTTTATAAAAAGTAAGTTCTGAGTCAATTTTTCACCTCATTTGACTTTTTTTCATGTAAAAACTGAGCTTCCCAAACAATTATAGTCAATAGAAACTTTTAATTAGATGATTCTAATTCACTCTGATTTTCATCACATTTAATTTCTTTTCTAGGACTGGGTTATACCCTAGTTCATACTGTTGTTTTTATTATTGGCTAATTGCCTGAGTCAGGGAGTTGTTGAACTCTTAGTTTCATAGTTGGTTTATAGGTAGAAAGATGGAGACAAGGACATCTTCTCTAGTGCACTATTGTATAAACTTTTGGGTCATAGGGCCCTTTCACAGTTTCTTTGTGGATACTCAGATGGAATTTATAGTAAGGGGAAAGAAGGACTCAGCCGTGCAATTGGCTCTATCCTTTGGCATGGGTAGGATAATAAAAACTCAGCTCATCCTTGTCCCCAATTCTTAGAGAGGTAACTTCTGAATCTTTGGAGGGTTCTGTGATAGGAGTGTCTTTGTTATTCATGGGGGGCCCAGGACCACACCTGATACATCATATGCTAATGAAATGAAAGGATGGGGCCAGCCACACCTGCAGTAATAGGGTGGGATCTGGCCACACTAGAGAGACCAACCATGTGATGAGGGGGTTGGGTCTTTTGAACCACATCATTTCAGCCTGACTTCCCCAACCTCAGGAGGGGAGGGGGCTAGAGATTGAACTCAACTATGTGGGCATTGATTCCACCAGTCATAGGGTACAAAACAAAATCCAGATAACAAAATATAAAGTCAGGATACTCAACGCTCTGCGGAGCCTTCATGATTAAGAAAGTATATTGCTGTGCTGGGAGGGTAATTTGTTCTGACTCCATGTGGAGAGGACCTGGAAGCTTACATTTAGATACTACTAGACCTTGCCCTATACATCTCTTCTTTTAGCTTCTTATTTGCACACTTTTACTTTAATGAAACTATAATCATAAGGATAGCACTTTCAGTGAGCTCTCTGAATCATTCTAGCAAGTTATTGTACCCAGGGGAGTAGTGGGAACCCCCCAAATTTGTAGCCAGCTGGCCAGAAGTGCAGGTCGCCTGCCTCCCCCTGCCAAATTGCCACTAGTGCCTGAAGGGTGGTCTTGAAGAGGATTGCCCCTAACCTGTGGAGGCTGGTCTAACTCTGGGTAGTGTCAAAATTGAATTAATTAATATTTTTGCAATTTTATAGGAACTCCCAGCTGCAACCTACCCAGGACTGAGGCTGTGGCCTCACACATGTGGAGCTACAAATTTAGGAGCAATACCACACAACAGTAATTCTCAACTCTGCCTGCATGTTGGAGTCTCCTGGTGAGACATTAATAAATACACGTGCCCAAGCCCCTCTTCCCACCCCAGACCAATTGCATCAGAATCTAAGAGGAGGGGCTCCTTTAAGAGCATAGTTTAAAAGTGTTCCTAAACCAGTAACATGAGCATGATCTGGGAACTTGGAGGCTTTCAGTTACCCTGAAATATGATGGCAGAAATACAAAGCCCATGAAATGATGAAAATGGCTTTGGAAACATTCTGATCTCAGGGTTTTCCTAAGATGCAGGTTCTAAAACATGCTGCTTTTTTCCTTTCTAATAGTTTCATTTTTATTTAGAAATAACCATTTTTAAGCCTTTTTATAGCAATTAAATATTTGGGTTGTTTTCCCCAATGGAACAGTGCTCCTCAAAGGGATGCAAACCTCCCAGGGAGTGAGCAAGATGATCCACTGGTCTGCAGGGTAGAAAATATTAGAATGCCTATTTATATTCATTCTTACCCTGTTAAAATTTCTATTTCCATATATATTTGATGTGATATAGAGTACATATACATAATTTATAAATGATTAAGTACACATATATTGGACATGTTGTTGCAAAAAGAATCACTAATATGGGTTTACAGTGAAAAAAAAAAAATCCAGAGATCGTTGTACCAAACCCTAAGTTCAAAGAGAATGACTTTTTCATATTTCTTCCCCCCAAAAATGCCTTGCCCACACATAGTAGACATTTAGTTGATGTGGAAATTAATTTATTGGCTTTCTACTATATTTTGAGAAGATAGTACCAAAATTTCAGTCATCAAAAGAGACAAAATTGTCAAATTTTTAGTATCAGCATTCTTCCTGCTTTGGATTGTGGGTAGCCATACACATATCTCTAAATATAAGTTTCTCTTCTACTTTTAGGCTAAAACCAGCAGGCATATTTAACACTGAGTTTTTCCATGTTATATAAGGAACTCATGCTCGTTCTAGTTTCCTGGGCTACTCGAGCAAATACCAAATGCAATGGTTTAGCTTAAACAATGGCAATTTATTTGCTCATGGTTTTGAGGCTAAAAGGAAGTCCAAATTAAGGCATCATCAAGGCAGTACTTTCTCCTAGAAGACTGTGGCATTCTGGAGCTGGCTGACATGACCCTGAGGTCCTTAGCCTGTCACATGGCAAGGCACATGGTGGCATCTCCTGGTCTCTCCCTTCTCTTCTGGATTCAGTTTCCTGCCTCCTGTGGCTTTCTCCCTCTCTGTCTGAATTCCACTCCCCTTTTAAAGGACTCCAGTAATATGATTAAGATCTACCCTGATTGAGGTGGGCCACAACTTAACTGAAGTAACCTCATCAAAAGGTCCTACCTACATTGGGTTTATACCCACAGGAATGGATTAGATTTAAGAACATGTTTTTTGTTTTGTTTTGTTTTGTTTTTTTTTGCTTCATACCACAACAATTCTCTCTTTCATATTTTATTAAAGCCATTATATGCTTCAGTTGTTTATGGACTCAACTTTAATTTTTATTGTGGTAACATATACAACAAAAATTTCCCTATTTTAACCACTTAACATGTGTATAATTCAGTGACATGAATTATATTCATAATATTGTGCTACTATCATGACCATCCATTGCCAATCTTTTTTAGATGAACTCACTTTTGAATTTAACACTTCTCCATGTCTCACAACCATTCTTGTCTCAATGTTGGTCATTTGAGGAGAAGTAGCAAACTTGGGAGTACTTTCATCCTCTAAAACTAGTGAAAATAAAGGCAAAACAACTCACCAAAATAACAGTTCAAGCGCCAGGAATTTAATGTAAAACATATTTTAAAAATATTTCCATGCTTTTCTGATGAACATCACCCAAGTAGCCAAAACAACTCTCTAAATATTCTTATAGCACTTATATCTCCCCGCTACCTCCTCTCTCTTTCTCGTCTCTTTCTTTCTCTTTTTTTCTAGCCACAGACAAGGAGAAAATATTTGAAAACACATATTAGAGATAGGACTCGAATCCAGAATTTTAAAAAAATCTCTTGCAATTCAACCATAAGAAGTCAAACTACTCAATTTAAAAATGGACAGCCAACACCACAGTAGCAACAAGCACACCCAGCCCCTAGATCTTGGTTTCTAATAACATTCTCCAATAAAAGGAACCAGGGTTCCTTGCAGAAATGGCTGATTCTAGGGCTGCAGCAAGAAATAGACGAGATGAGCTGGAGCATCTTGGAGTGTCAGAAAGTAAGGAAGTGCTAAAAACAAATGAACAAACAAACAAACCCACAATGACTGCAATATGTCAAAAGAACACAGGAGTTAGGGTTAGGGTTACAACTGAAAACATTCCCAATGGCCAAATCTGGAAAAAATTGAGCAATAAAATAATGTAGTATTAGATTATAACCCAAAGTATAAAATAATCATGAGTCCATACTGATATAAATGGTTGAATAAATAAATGAATGGGGCAAATAGACAAATCTCCCATACAAATAATTTATTCAGATATTCTACCCTTAAGTGTGGGCTGTGCATAATGATTTCCTTCCAGTGAATACAGTATGGAAAGGGAGGAAAAAAAGGAACTTTATAGTGGAGAAATTTGTCAAGCACTACCTCAGCCAGGTGATCAAGGTTAACATTGATAGTGATAAGTCACATTGATAGCAAGTACCCTTGATATGGTGTGATAACAATAGCACTTTACCTCTGTGGTCTTCTGTCACAGTCTAGAAGTGCCTGTGGAGACATAACAACTATATGTAATATGGTATCCTGGATGGAATCCTGGAACAATAAAAGGACATTAGGTAAAAACTAAGGAAATCTAAATAAAGTATGGACTTCAGTTAATGAAAATGTATCACTATTGGCAAATTAGTTGTACCAAATGTATCATACAAATGTAGGATGTTAAGAGTAGGGAAAATTGAGTATGGGGTATATAGGAACTTTCTGTACAATCTTTGCAAGTTTTCTGTAAATCTTAAACTATTCTAAAACTAAAAGTTTATTTTAAAAGATGAGCAACAGATCTTAATGGATACTGCTCTAAAGAAAACATACTAGTGGCTAATAAGCACGTGAAAAGATGCTCAACATCATTAGTTATTAGGAAAATGAAAATTAAAAACTACAATAAAAATAAAAATAAGAACCACAATCCACCCACTAGAAAAGCCAACAAGTCAAAGATTGTCCATAACAAGAATGGGCAGGAATGTAGAGGAAATGGAATTTTTATACACAGCTGGTGGGGATAAAAATTGGTACAACTACTTTGGAAAACAGTTTCCAATGTTTCTTATAAAGTTATATATACACTATTATATGACCCAGCTATTCTACTCCTAGCTATTTACCCAATAGAAATTAGGACACGTATCACACAAAGATTCATACATAGACATTTATAGCACAGTTGTTTGCAATAGCCCCAAACTGTAAGGAATCCAAATACACATCAACAGGTGAATGGATAAACAAATTATGGTGCATCCATATATTGGAATACTGCTTAATAATTAAAGGAAACACACTATAGCAACACCATGAAACATTACAGTCAGCCAGACACAAGAAAGCACATATAGTATTCTATTACTTATCTGAAATTCTAGCAAATATGCATTAAATCTAATGGGACAGAAAGCAGATCAGCAGTTGCTTAAGCCAGGAGAGAAGGAATTTACTTCAAAGGGGCAAGAGGGAACTCTTTGGGTGGATGAAATGTTCTATATCTTGACTATGGTGATTATCTGGGTATTTGAATTTATTAAAAGCTCATCAAACTATACATTTAAAATGACACATTTCACCTTATATAAATGTACTTTAATAGAATTGTTTTTACAAAGAGGGATTCCTGGCAGGGGCTCTGAGGAAAGCTCTCTGAGTTCTTTCAGGGGTTTCACATTGTCTTCTTCTGTTGCCAGGGCCTTCTATCATCCCATCTCATCACCACCACTTCCACCACTACCACTCCCCAGGGAACGGGGGGTTGCTTGACATGTACCACTCTAGGCCTGAGGATTCTGCTCCTTAGGAGATTTCTGAAGGCAGAAGGCTCAATGAAATAGTCTAAGCAGTGGGGTCAAAGGGACAGGGTGTCATGGGCCTGGGAAAGAGAAGATGGGACACATTTTCCCAGTTCTCCAGGACTTTCAGAGGACTCAGAAGAGGATCCTAGTGGCTGACCAGAGCCAAGAGGTCTGCAGAGAAGTCAGAGGTTGAAGC
>PVKH010025814.1:0-13344 GCA_004027955.1 Chaetophractus vellerosus | reverse complement strand
ACTGTCGTTGGTTACTGTCAATCTTACAGATGAAAATGTGAGTCATAATGTCCCTTTCCCCAAGGATTCCCAGTCATTTAGCATAGGAGCCAGAACTCCAACCCTGGTCAATGTGTCATAGTACCCCTGCTCCTTCCTTATGTTTGTGTTTCTACTGGTGGTTATCACTTAACCATGAGGAGTTTCTTAAGAATCACATCCATATTAGACAACAGCCATGTCAAAAACGAATTTTGAAGCACTGACTACCATCTTAGTTTAATCATGATGTGGCTCATGTGGTTCCCGTTGTACTGATCCTACCTGGAGTTTGCCGAGTTTCTTGGATTTGTAGGTTTCAGTTCTTTTAAAACCAATTTGGGGACTTTTAGCCATTATGGTGGTGGTGGTGTGTTTTTCCTATCTCATCTCTTTTTCTCCTCTCTTTGGAACTCTAAGGACACAAATGTTAAATGGCTTGATATTGTCCCACAACAGGTCGCTAAAGCTCTGTTTATTTGTTTGCTTTTTATGTTTTTGGAGATTTGTGTTAGCTGTTCTTGAGACTGGATCATTTCTATTGTTCCGTCTTCCAGTGTACTGATCTTTCCTTCTACTGGGTCCAATATGCCCACCCAATAAATATTTTCATTTCAGATAATATTTTTTCCGTTTTAGAATTTCCATTTAGCTCTTTTTTTAATAGTTGCCATTTCTCTTCTGAGATCCTAATCTATTCTCTGAGTATGACCATCCTCCCTTTAAAATCCTTGAACATATTTGTAATAGCCATTTTAAAATCTCTGTTGCTAACTCTCACATACAGGCCACTTGGGAATGTTTATTCCTGACTATTTATTCCCTTGACTGTGATACCATGGGTCATATTTTCCAATTTTTTTGAATGAGAATTTTTATTGTTTATTGAACATTGTAAATGACATGTAGGGAATCTAGATTGTGCTTTCTTCTACTGAAGATTTATCTTCTCTCTTAGCAGGCTGTTAAATCACTGGTTGATCACCTAGAATTTGTGAAGGCTTGGCTTTACCCTTCATTAGGATGGATCAGTTTGGGTTTTACCTTAGTCCTTGGGAATCCCTTATTTCTGGTACATAGACTTTATTCCTAAAGTATGTCTCTTCTGTGCTTTTAATAGAAGGCTCAAGATGTTTTTACTAAGCCCATCTAAGCTGGCAGAATTCAAACTCTGGACTCTGTTTCTCCTGCAATGAGCAGCAGCTGAAATCTCTGCTCAGCCTTTTCAGCCTTAAAGCTGTTTATTTCCATCGACAACATAGAATTCAGGGGTCAGGCAAGTTTGTGGGGGCAGAGTTTGAGATTCCCCCCTCTGTGGCTCTTTCAATTCCAAGATTTCCCCATATTACCAGCCACTCTGGAAACTCCAAATTCCCTCCACTGACACCGTATGTACTGAAACTTTCTGCTTGAGCTCTAGCCACCCAGTGCCACAAAGACTGTGAAGTGTTCTCAGGGAAAAACTGCATAAACACAGATCTCACCCCATGTGATTCTCTTCATTCATGGGTTAAATCTCCTCCAGTTTCTGCCTGGTTTTGGTCACTCTCCAGTGCTTGCAAGTAATTATTTTCTTTCTCAGAGTTTATAATTTTTAACTGTAGAAGGGCTAGTGCAAGGCAAGCTATTCTTCTATCACATAGTGCTTCTTAAAACAAAATAATAAAACTGCATCTTTTATAAGTGTTTTATCCTATTTTTACCTTATTTTGGAAAATTACTATTATTATTATCATTTGTTACAAAATCACATGCACACATGCTCTAGAAAGCCTTTTTTCTTTTCTTTTCTGATTTTGTTCAAGGTGAATTCCTTCAGGGGCCAGGTTTTAAGAAAAAGCTGTAAAACAGATATATATGGATGCTGTTAGAATAAAGCCATTTCACCTGACTCATCCTCCTTTCCCCTCACTGTATTACAGAAGTATATGGGAAGCTATCAATCTTCCATGTCTTTCCATGCCTGGTGAACACCCCGTATTGTGTCCAATTAAGCCATCAAAAGAAGGAATGGGAAAGGCAGAAGTAGACTCTATCACACAAGCCAACTTTGGAGAGCACCTTTATTCCATGAAATGAAAATAACACCCTACCCACAGTAGCCTGGAGCACAGGGCTCTAGCTACCACTTAGATCAAAGATCTAAGATGGGTGCAGGTTTGAAATTACTGTTTTATACACAGGGGTACTAAAAAAGGGTGGCTGCCAAATTGCAGCTGAAAAGAGGGCTAGTGGATGAAAATATATTAGCTTTGCCTATGACTTGCTAAGGCAAAGCTGCTTGGAATAACTGGGGGTAGAGGGCAATGACTCTGCCAGGTATCCAGCTTTCTTGGTGTCCAGCCAAACCTGTTTACTTCTGGAGAGAGACCCATTTCTAGGGATGCACTGGGTTTAAAGTGGGCAGATGATTAGTTTATTTTTTTAGAATTCTGTGCAAAAAGGTAGGATTTTAGGGGTAAAGTAGGGCAACTCCTAAGAAGCATTTGACTGCTTTTCCAGAATTATACACTTGCATGAGTGTTTTGGTAGAGGAAGAAAAAGTGCATTAATATTTAACTGTCATATAGCACTATAAATGTTTGTGATGCTCTACAATAAATAAAATAAGGTCCCAAAATGTGCCTTTTTAACACAATTGTAACATAGAAATATCTTTAGATTTCTTAATAACCTCCCAGCAGAAACAGCCAGAAGTCGACCACTTACAACTACGGTGTACTGAGAAAAGTGGGGGAAAATATCCTATAAAGTGCAGTATTGTACTGGTGAGACAAGGGTCAAATGTCCCTGGGAGGGTTTTTCTTTTTTCCCTTCTAATTTAAATGATGTTAGACTATTGCAAGCACCTTCCCTAAAACTCCCCTTCGGGGCGTCTCTCTCCCTTGACAGTATGCTCATTCTGTCAAGTTCACTAATAGTAAGCAGTACTCTGTGGAGGGTCAACTCTGTCACTTCTCCTCTCTACCACCCATCTTCAAGCCTGGGCTATTCCTTGTTCCCATTCAGCAGGACAGTCCTGACTCTTTAAGACTCACCCATGATGCAATTTCCCCAGAAGAGGCTCTTCCCATTATCTCTTATCCCCATTCTCTCTTCCTCATCACACAGGACTTCCAGATTGGAGTTAATGATACCAGGGTATGCCTCTGTTTGCATACTCCACTCTAAAGCAGAACTTCCCTTTATGTAACCATATTTCTTAATTCAGCCTCATCCACGCAGCTGTTAATGTCAAGGAATATTTATTGAACAGGTGCCAAAAGGGTTGCTTTGTAAAAATTTCTCTTTGCAATGAAGACAGCCCCAAAATCGTATCCAGTTGCTTTCTTTAGATGATCTATTCAGGAATAAGTAGAAGGAGGAGATGGGTCTCTTTAGGTCCCTTCATGCCTAAAGCATTTTATTCAGACAAGGGCTGAAGGAAGCAAGCTTTCATCCTACTCTGAAAACTCAAATCCTTCTCACAACCCACCCAGTTTTAAAGAAGTCTACTGCATGTTTTAAATTGCTGTTTCTTGGGGAATGAATGCTGCTACTGATATCATGATGTATATGGCACAAATCACAAGGGCGAATGTGGATAAAAGGGTTGCAATTAAGAATAGCATTGTTTAAGGGGGTTGGGGAAACTTTAAGCCTTCATCTACCAATTTCCCACTCTACTTCTAGCCTATGCATTCTATATTCATACAATATAGTTAAGGTCTACTTTTGAAAAGCTGCCACTTGATTCCTAAGGTAAAACAAAAACAACCAATTAAGAAATATAAAAGTGATTGTAACTCCATTAAAAGAGTTTATAATTTAAAGAGATTTATAGGCATTCTGTTGAGGCAAATTACCCTTCTGCAAAATGAATAATGACCTTTTAATTTGTGCTTTTCATAGTTATAACTGTTCATAAAATGGGTTTGCTTAAAGAAAGTCTCATCCATAGCTATTGGTTCCTGGGGCTTGGTTCTTCAACATCACATCAACAAGAAAACTGTCACATATTTGGCCTGTTCAGTATTCCATGAGTTTAACTAATCTGACTTATGCTTATATTCAGTCATTTACCAAGTACTAGGTATGGCATCGAACTTCATGCTCCATTGCCTCTGACTTGTATTTTATATCTGACATGTAAGTCCCTGGGTAGTACAAGAAAGCTTTTCATCCAAACCAATGCCTACTCAGCATGTGTTCCAGAAGAGAGGGCGTTAGTTCAGATTTCATGTTTCCTGGTTGCAGAAGTCAAATGGCTCACAATAATTCTCCCCAAAGTCATGTGTTTGACAAGCTGGATAGGGAGATGACACCCTCATCCTGGCCTTTCCATGCATCGAATCTATGAAACTAAAACTGGAAACACTGAGAACACCTTGTTAGCGGGATTTAACTGTTGAGCTGGGCTAAGAGGTATGAAAGTGCACAGATCTTAAATGCAGTGGGCAATTCCAAACTGAAAAGTGATTCTCTCTGAACAGATCTTCTCTGCGTGAGTCCTCAACTTATGCCTGCCAGCTTCACTGACAACAGTAGTTATGCCTGGAACTCAGTCAACAGTACCAGGGGAAAGGGGACTCCGTGATGCAGCCTTGAACATCACTAATAATTATCTGTCTTTTGATTAAAAAGTCATGAGCCCTGGAGAAAAACTGGATTTTAATTCCCAGGTATGTAATGCAGAAAACACTTGGAGAAGGGATGGGAAAAGATTAAATGGGGGGAGGGAGAGAGAGTGAGCAAGACAGAGAGAAAAGGAAGGAGAGAGAAAGAAAATGAGGGAAAGGAGGAGAAAGAAGAGGGAGAGAGAGCATGAAGCTGAGATTGTATAAAGTCATTTTTGCATTTTCCTTTTGTAGCTTCATTTTAAAACCATGCAAACGTCTCATTAATTTTTACATTTAGAATCTGACTCTGATGATAAAAATAAATTACTCTTTGGAGTCTTTTTATCTCCACTTCTACCAGTGACAGATCTGAGAAAGAAGAAATATTTTATGCAATTAAACATCGCATGTTATAATGCGGCTCAGTGTGACTACTATCTCGATAAATAGAGTGAGGAGAGATATAGGAAATAAAAAGGCGAGGACTGAGTAATCAACACAGGATCACAATGAACAGGCTGTTGGATGCTTGCTTGTAATTTTCTTCTTAGTACACCTCTCAAGAACTAGAGTCCATATGAGCTTAAAGGCACAGCCCTTCACAAAGGAGTCCCTGACTTCTGTATATGCTTCCCGACATTCACAGTGCTCAGACCTCATCTTCTGGTCACAATAGTGCAGAAATGGAGCAGTACTCGTATAGGCTCATAACAGGAAAATAGCACCTGATTATGGGTGTAGTAACAATGCATTACAATAGACAAAAAAAGACCATACTTTTCACATAGGTTTCTCCAAAATGGGAAAACTATAAAGTTGCTCCCAGTGCTCTGTATCCTGGACCCCCTTACTGGGCTTTCTTGTCAATTCTAAAATCCAGCTAGCCACGTGTTCTCCTTGAAATCCCTTATTAGGCATTCATATCAGGTTCTAGATGGAGGTTCTAAGTGCCTCTTCAGATCCCCAAACTGAGCTGGAAAACCCTTTTCACTATCTCTTTTGGGAGGTCTCTGACAGTAGACTCCTAGCTTGCTTTGACATTTGACACCACATTTATATGAGCTACCCTCTGTTAGTTTTGATTATATTTCACTGCAAGTTACAGTTTTGTTTTAATATGATCCTCAACGCAGACCTGTTACTATTTATTATTTCAATTTTAAAGATGAGAAAACTGAAGCTTAAACAGATAAATGATTTAACTATCAAGGACATAGGAAACAAAGCAAAGATGGAGATTGAACTTAGCATTTTTGACTTCTAGAGCAGTAAATAGGAATTTCCCTTTACACAAATATTTTCTTCAAACTAAAACTGGATAATATGTTTTGTTCATTCTGTAGCAAATATTAGCTGACATCTGGAATGGTATCATGACCCATGTTCACAGTTGAGTCTATCAGAACTTTATTTGAACATTTTCATGAAAGAGAAGAAAAATCCATTTGGAAAATAAAATTCAAACAAGAATGTGATTTTAAAAAGGGAAAATAATTATACAAAGGAAGGAAAATTAGAATCAAAGATATTCTTAACTCATAGTCCTGATAAAAAAAGTAAACTTAATTTGCTATTAATATAGATCTATTAAAAAATCACATTAAATCTAGTCCCAGGGAGTTTCAGGGAACCTCCTTGATACTGAAACTCTCCTGCCTACAACATAAAATTTTTCTTTTGAGGTCTGCTCTTTATGTAAAATGACCACAGCATGACAAAAATCCTTAGGGAATTTGTTGAATGTCTGAAGAAATAGGAGTCAGAGAAAAAGAATATAATCAGGTATCTATTTCCCTACCAGTATATGCTATTATTCAGTATGCAATTCAGTCCTAAGTAATGAGGGAAGAAAAAACAGGATTAGACAATATAAATAGCAAATAAAGATTACAGAGATACAATTATAGCAGCTGACCCATATTTAAGATAGCAGACAGTTTGGGAAAAGATGCTGAAACCATTTTTCTTGAAAATGCTATCAATTTAAATGGTGATTTTGAATTTAGCAGTTGATTAAAACTATTTCACAGAGAAGTATATGCTGGTGAGCTGCTTTTGCCCTGAAGTAAAAGTAATAGTTCAGATTCAATTTAAATTTTGCTGGCAAATGTGCTCTTTTGCATTATTTGAAGGTGCAAATACTAAGGAAGGTTTAGAAACTCAGAATATAACATTCTGAAATGATGCTGAATATTTTGTTGAAAAGGAAAAAACGAAGAGGTAATAACTCATTGACAGCAATCTGGCTAAGATTGCTACCCTAGAGGCAGAAACTGGAATGTGTTTTGCTTTCTCTCCACCCTTTGATCAGAGAGCAAAGTGAACCTATCAGCCTATCTCATAATAATTACATGGAAACTTTGTTAATAAAAATTACTATTAGTAATAACTGAAAGTGGGAAAAAGTATTATGGGAGGAGACGGTATTAAGGGTTAAAAAGTAAGATCAGAATAACAGAAACTAAATGGGAGCCTTAGCAGTGGATAAGGAATTTGAATCAAAAGGTCTTGGAATTAGTCAAAGGCTAGGTGGCAGGGAATCTAATGGGGTCCTGTGGTGATCTGACGCTGGATGTACTCCAGAAAGACGTTTTTACTTTAACCCATTCCTGTGGGTGTGGACCCATTGTAAGAAGGACCTTCTGATGAGGCCACTTCAGTTACGATGTGGCCCACCTCATTCAGGATGGGTCTTAATCCTCTTACTGGAGTCCTTTATAAACAGAATGAAGAGAGAGAAAGAGAAAGCCACAGAAGCAAGAAGCTGAAAGCAATGAAACCTGGAAGAGAAGGGAAACACCAGCAGATGCCAACATGTTATGCCTTGCCACATGGCAGAGCAGTCAAGGAGTGCCAGCAGCCAGTCTTCAGGAAGAAAGCATCATCTTGATGGTGCTTTGATTTAAGCCAACCCATGGCACGGTGTCTGCTTTCAGCAGCCTAGCAAACTATAACAGCGCCATTCAGCAAGCTGTATTTTTTCTGCTGTGTTCTGGTATGAATTACAGGGATGAAGCAAACATTAGGTTATCCTACAAGTTGGGATGGAGTAGGGGGGAAAAAAGCCTATGTGGGCATAGAATTGTGCCTTCACTTCACTAAGTATGCTAATAAAAGTTACCTGAGGATTTGTTTTTCAGAAGCATAATATTGCTCATTTCCTTCTAAGCTAGGACTACGTGGGTAGAAGGGCCCTAACAATTTCCAAAAAATGGTAGAAGTAGTAGTGGCTATAGTAGCAATAGAAGTAAAAACAGCAGCAACAAGAATAATAGAGTCAAAAGGTAATATTTTAAAAAGGAAAAATCATGACCCTCAGACAAATATAAAGTGAACATAGTGAAAGAACCAGGAAAATGTTATAAGCAGTCAAAGGAGATGACAAAAAGCACAAATTTATAAAGATTAAAGGAATGTTGAAATGAAGGTGCAAATGCAGGGAAAAGCTTCTGGTAGGGGAGGGAGTGGTCTACTGAGCCACTGTGGAACATGACAGAATTTGCATGCCTTCAGACAAAAACTATTTTGCACTCTTATCATTTATCTATAATTTATGAGGCTTGTAAAATAGCTCTTCTAAAATCAGAATCAGATAACCACCAGAAGGGTGTGCTATAAACAATGCAGTTTTCCCTTGCAGCATATATTTTCCCTACAGTGAATTACCTGAGTTCAAACTGGAAACCCAGGATCCTTGGAAATCAATTAGAATTCCATCTTAGCTACATGCACAGCATCTCTCAGATATTATCTAGACCGCCACCCATCTATCTCTGTACCAAGAAATCAAAAGCATATTGTTTTCAGAGCTACAGTTTCCCCATTTGCAAAGGAGGCTTCCCAGGGATATAATAGCTGAGAGGCAATGTGGTGATTGTTCTGGATGATTTGTACAGAGAGGGCCACCTACATAATGTGATGAGCACTGACATTCCTCCAGGAAAGGATAAAGCCCGATTTGCATGGGATTTAAACTCAATGTCTCCAATACTCAGGGAAAGGTGCCCAGTGCCTACACGGAAGTTATAAAGGAATATCCACGATGTTTTCTAAAAATGAAAGGACATGTGTTGAAAATCACAGGAGAAGCAGATGGGACTCTGTTTCCATTGCTATTTTTCCCAAAGATTTTCTTTTCATTTAGGGAAAGGGAAAGAGGTAGGAGGAATGAATGCATAATATTTCTTCTTACATCCTGCTCTAAATAAAGTTTTTGTTCGTTTGTTTTTTATTTTGAGAAAGCAGTGTTTATGGATTCTGGCATCCACATCATCCTGTGCACCAAGTGTGGGGCCTGGGCGGTCCAGCCTGGCCTGTGGGGTGGCTGCACCCACCAGGCTCCTGACCAGGCGGTGCCCTCCCTAATCATCTCACACAGTAATATTTTTCCCAAAATGGCTGGGAGGGGGGGCTCTTCGTGGTGGGCTTTGGCATCTCCACTACCTGCCTGGCCCCTGTTGGCGGACTCCCCTTCCCTTGTTTTGCTTTGTTTTTTAAATAAAACTGCACCAAAATAGCCTGGTGCCTTTTAGCTGTTGGGTAAGCTGTGTCACCACAAAACTGGCACCACATAAAATAGTTCTCTGAAAGTCTTTCTCTCCATAGTTTAGCTCCCACGAGGTGAAAAGAAAAAGGAAAAAAAAAAAAAACCCATACATTATTTATCTTTATACCCAGCCCACAGGCATGTTAAATAGTTGGTGATCTCAGCCTTCACCCTTTTTCTGAGTTTTCATCCTGAATCACTCACTGATTGTCATGGCTGCTCAACCTGAGACTCGTTTTCCCATGCTTGCAGATTTGACATACTCCTAGAACTCTCATCACCTACACATTTTCTAATTTTAACCTGTTGCTTTCTTCTTCAACAACATCTGAAGTATACTATTGTGAGTATGTGGCCACAGAACAAATCTCCCTCCCTCATGCCACTGCCAAGGCCCAGGTAAAATGTCTGTTCCAATTCATCTCAACTCTAAGCACTTTGCATTTGTGCACAATATGGGACAAGTTTCAAGTCAGTCTAAAGAAGGAGTATAATCCAGATAGAAAGAGAGTTGCCTTTGTTCAGTAAGCCTCCCAAATAGGCATTAAAACTGAGAAATATGTGCTACTGTACTAACAGCCTTTCCTAAATGTCTCTCTCTATATACTATGGTTTAAAGGGTGAGAATATGATTTGGCTATTTTTGCAGAAAGTAACTGTAGGTAAATTCAAAACTGTGTTGCTATTTGGTGACTAGCTACATCACACTAAACAGCACTCCTTTTCCACTGCATCCCTTCCTAAGCCACCCAATTCCTCTCTTTACAGATGCATGGGTGGTGGGTAGGGGATAGAGGAAGCTTTGGAAACCACTGATTGTGGCTACCTTACAGAGATTCAACAGATACTTTCCTAGTCTACCTTTAATTAAGAAAACCTCAATTGAATGGAACAGATGAGTTAACTTTCAAATAGAAATAAGAATGAAGCCTATTATACAAAAACCTTTTCCTTGCATTGACAATGTTGGGCCCCATGATTTCATTAGCACATTCCAACACAGGCACTTGTGCATAGCCACATCCCCTGCATTTATATGATTTGCTAGTCTCTTATTAAAATGTGCCTGAGATCAAGATGGTAGAGTGAGACACTTCAGCGTTCTGTCCCAGCAAGAACTGGCAGAAACATCTTTCTCAAAGTTCCATAAAAGTTAAAGGACTGCAGTAACAGGACAAGTGCCAAATCGAGAAAAAGGTCACTTAAACAACCAAACAGAGCTTAACACCACAGTATCAGAATTGAAGAATTCCCTAGAGGAGTTGAACAGCATATTAGAACTGGCAGAAGAAAGAATCAGTGAACTTGAAGATAAGACAATTGAAATTACTCAGTCTGAGGAGCAGAAAGTAGAATGAAGAAAAGTGAACGGAGACTGAGGAACCTCTGGGACACTATCAAGCATACAAATATATGCATTGTGGGAGTCCCCGGATGAGAAGAGAGAGAAGGGAACAGAGATAATATTCAAAGAAATAATGGTTGAAATTTTGCCAAGTTTAATGAACAATATGAATATACACATCCAAGATTCTCAATGAACTCCAAACATGATAAGCCCAAATTGACCCACACTGTGACATATAATCAATGCCAACAATAGAGAATTCTAAAAGCCACAAGAGAGGAAAAACATGTTACATACAAAAGAGCCTCAATAAGATTAAGTGCCAATT
The DNA here is from genome assembly GCA_004027955.1 of Chaetophractus vellerosus. Classification (NCBI taxonomy): domain Eukaryota; kingdom Metazoa; phylum Chordata; class Mammalia; order Cingulata; family Chlamyphoridae; genus Chaetophractus; species Chaetophractus vellerosus. Next base: position 2,506 of record PVKH010025814.1, on the reverse strand, counting down.
TTTCATCGGAAACCGTGGAGGCAAGATGGCAGTGAGATAACACATTTAAAGTGCTGAAATAAAAAATTTTCCAACAATTCTATATCTGGCAAAACTGTCTTTCAAAATTGAGGGAGGGATTAAGACATTCCCAGAAGAACAAAAGTTTAGGAAGTTTTTCGTCACATTAGACAAGCCCTACAGAAGATGTTGAAGAGAGTTCTTCAGGTTGAAAGGAAAGAACAATAGAAAATAGATCAAATCCAAATGAAGAAATAAAGACCTCTGGTAAGGGTGATGAATGGCATGGGTAAATATAAATGGCAGTATTAATGTATTCTTGGCTTATAACTCCAGTTTTTATTTCCTACAGGACCTAAAAGTCAAACACACAAAAAATGTAATGATAGTGGATGTGGCTCAAGCAATTGAGTGCCCACCTCCCACATGGGAGGTCCTTGGTTTGATCCCCAGTGCCTCCTGAAAAAAACAAAAAACAAAAAAACAACAAGAAAAAAAAAAAAAAGAAAACCAACTCAGGGAAGCCGATGTGCCTTAGTGGTTGAATGCCAGCTTCCCACATACGAGGTCCCGGGTTCACTCCCAGGCCTCCAGTACCTAAAACAAATAAATAAATAAAAGTAATAATAAATTAGTGATTTTGGATTCATATAAACATGTAATTTGCAACATGAGCTACTTAAACGTGGGGAGGTGCAGGGGTATGGGATCCTAGTTTAAGTATACTATTGACATTAAGTTGGTAACAAAGCAAATGAAATTTTTATAGATTTAGGGCATTAAATTTAGGCCCCATGGTAACTACAAAGAAAATATCGGAAAATATGCAAGCTCACAGAGACAGAAATTAGAATACAGATTGCCAAGGGCAAGGGATAGGGGTAATGGGGAATTAATGCACAATGGTGTTGAGTTTCTGTTTGATGAGATGGGAAAGTTTTAGTAATAGAAGGTGGTGAGTACCATAATATTATGAATGTGATTAATCCCACTGAATGGTATGCATTGTAGTGGTTGTGATGGGAAAGTTTATGTTGTATATATGTTCCCATAACTAAAAAGGATAGAAAGAAAGAGCAATAAAGAGCCAATGACAGCTAAATACAATAAATGATACTGAATGGGATCTAACAAGGGAGGAAAAGGGCTCAAAGGGACCTTATTGGGACATATGAAAACAGTGGTATATAGACTGTAAGCTTTATATTAATGTTAAACTGCTTGAACTTGATAACTGCACTTAAGGTGGTTACTAAGTGAATAACCTTATTTTCAGGAAATGTACATTACAATAATAATAAGTGTTCAAGGAACATAATGTTTACAACCTAACAGTCAAGTCTTCAGAAAATGGACTGAGAAAGAGAGACACATGTAGACAGATGGCTGGCTGGATGGGTGGGTGGATAGATAGATGGAAGGGTATGGCAAATATGGCACAATGTTAAAATTGGTGTGTCTGGGTATCAGAGGTGGGGTGGGGGTATGTTGGAGTTCTATGTAAGGGTTTTGTATTATTTTTCCAATTTTCTGGTAAGTTTGAAAGTATTTCAAAATAAAAAGTTAAAAAAAAAAGTGCCTGAGCAGAGGGAAGTGTAGTAACTGTGCAAAGTAACTACTATAAGATAAACTTGTCTCCTGTAAGCCCCTGTCTTTGTAGTATCACAACGCTAACAAAGATGGCTTGGTTACCTGAACCACTGGGGTCCGTCACCATGACCTTTCTTGTCATCACAGTTCCTAACCTCTGGCTTCTTTCATATCTTTAATGTTCAATTAAGAAACACATTGTGTTTTTGCAAAGAGATCTGGGTAGGGGTGGGGTAAGGGAGCAATTGAGCACAATTTCATTTCAGACTCCTTTTATTTTTGAAACCGCACTTTAATATGACAGCCAGTTCTAAACTACTTTTAAAGGCTGATGACTTGACCTGGAATAAAAATAAGCTGTATTAGATACTTTCAGATACACCGTTAAAGCAAAATGGCCATTATCTTTTTTACATTAAGAAAAAGGCAGGGTGCCATCCCTTTCATGTCTCCAGTAAATCAAATTGAATTATTCATTAGCACTAAATGTTTCCAACCCCCCACCCCCACACAAACCATTACCTCATTTTAGACAGGAGTTTTATCTCTTCTAAAAATAATCTCTCTGACACATTGAGTTCTTATATTTTTTGACTTTTCAAAAATTAATTTCTGTGGTTAGTGAAACCAATGGTCTCAAGAATAGAATCAGACATTAAAGACAATAAATGAGCAATTAGAAAGCATCTCCTTATATTGTTTTTTAGTCCCTCCCCCAGTTTGTCAGTGACTATAGAACTTTGGTGCTGAATGATTCTTAAGATCTGAGGTTGGCAAGAGGTGACTAAGTAAAATCTTCAGAAATAGCTAGTAACAAAACTTCTGAAGTGCTGCATTTGGTAAAATGTGAAGGCAGGTCCTAAAACGCTTTCCCAAAAGCCTGGGTCAAACTACAGCTTTAGAGTTATACCATCCA
>PVKH010025813.1:0-13349 GCA_004027955.1 Chaetophractus vellerosus | reverse complement strand
TCTAGAGAAAGGGCGAAAGGATTGGGAAAACTCCAAGGACAGTTTTTGTCCAGGAGGGTTTATTGCCTTCCCAAGCAGCCCTTCTCACCCAACTCCAGAGAAGATACGGGATCAGTCTTCATTGAATCTGACCTTGTAGGCACGCTGCCAAGAGGAAGAGGCATTTGCCATGGTCCTGTCCCTAGTTCCTTACTGGGTTCTGACTCCCCATTTTCCTTCCTGATCTCCCAACCCCTTCCCTTCTCCAAAGGACTCATTATGAGACAGATCTGTTCAACATCAGTGGTGAAACCTTTTTGGGAAAGTATCTAACGTGGGCCAGACGAGGTTTCTCCTTTCCAAACTGACAGCCTTTAATACAACCAACATAGGGGAAATCTGGTTTTCGGTGTTCTAAAGTTCAGTCTTTAAAACACAGGCAGACTTGCACAAGAAAATTCCATTTTCTAACCATTTGGCCGCAGTTAAATGCAGCCACATTTGAGGAGCATTTCAAAATCTATTGGTGGACAAACTGCACTACTGATTGATACCAACTGTAACCTTGAAACTTCTCATCCAAATCCTTGTAAGTGGTGCTGAATGACACGTTTTTTTATGACTTTGGGAAGAGGAGGGAAAGAAATGTGCCAAAGATAACTCACACAAAGAAATTCACATCCCATCTTTGTTTTTCTTTTCTCTGGCATAGATACTGACTGCCATTTTTTTTTCCCTTGAGGAAAGCAGTGAGAATGCTAACAGCAGTCTGGACTCTTCTTGTTCTGCTACCATAATTAGAAAAATAGACTAAAATTATGCAGGAGCAGATTGAGGTAAAAATAAATGCTGCTTTCCTATGAAATATGAAATAGCTAACTCTCTTTTTAATTCAAAGGTTTTTCTTCCCCTGCACTTATCTTTCATCTCTGAGTGGCTGCTGTACCTCTCTCAAGTCCATTTTCAGGTTTAAGGACAAGCATCCTCTTGGAAAATGTTCAAATATTGATGGGAAGTGTTGTTATGAAACAGTACCCCCAAACACTGGGGTCTTCCCAGTGGAAGATGGCAAAAGAACCAGCCTAAAATTACAGGATGTTGACAAAATCAGGCTGGGATCGAAAAAAATATATATATAAATTGAAAATGTGATCAATCAAGTAATCCTTATTTAATGATTTTACAAGACATCGTCTGTAGGCCACAGTTGCTGTTGGGAGTTGTGGTGAAAATTCATTCAGTAGATGTACACTTATGTATCTGAAGAGAGATCCAGGGATTCCAGAGTGTTTCCTCGCTGACACTTGCCTTTTTCTTCTCTCCCCTTCTTCCTTGAAAAAAAAGTAGCTTATGCAAGCCTATTTTCAAACCACACTCATTTTACAGATAAATATACGAGGTACACTTTAGAATTTTCCATTTTATTTAATGCTAGCCATTCTAGTGGATGTGAAGTGGTATCTCATTGTGGTTTGACTCGCATTTCCCTAATGTCTAATGATGTTGAGAATCTTCTCATATGTTTATTGGTCATTTATCTATCTTCTTTGGAAAAATGTCTATTCCGGTCCTTAGCCCATTTATTAATTGAATTGTCATTTTGTTGTTGAGTTATAATGGTTCTTTAGGTGTTATCAAATATGTGGTTTCCAAATATTGCCTCCCATTCTGCAGGTGGCCTTCTCATTTTCTCTGATAATGTGCATGCACAAAAGGTTTATCTAAATTTTCTTTTGCTCCTTGTACTTTTGGTGTAAAGTCTTAGAATCCATTGCCTGTTATTGAAAAAATAGAAATAGCAACTGTTGGCAAGGACGTGGAGAAATAGGAACACTCATACATTTTTGGTAGGAATATAAAAAGGTGCAGCCTCTGTGGAAAACAGTTTGGCAATTTCTCAGAAAGTTAAGCATAGAATTCCCATAGGACCCAGTGATCCCACTTCTTGGTAAAAGCCCCAAAGACTTGAAAGCAGGGACTCAAACAGATACATGTACTCAATATTCATAGTAGCTGTGGCATATATGACTTTGCATTTTCTCCCCCAACCCTTCCAGTTCTTTCTCCTTCCAGTTGCAGCAATATTCCATTGCTAAATAATTAAGGGGCCGGCTCGATAGCCCAGTGGATAGGGCGCCGGTATACCACATGGGAGGCCCCGGGTTCGATTCCCGGGGACCTCTCCTAGCGGGCAGACTGCCTTGAGAATGGCAAGCTGCCGTGGGCGGGCCGGAGCTGCCGTGGGCAGGGCAAGAAGCTGCCACGGACATGGCAAGAGCCGCCACGGGCAAGGCAGGTCGCCCGCGGATGGAGCGCAGCCAGCCACCCGTGAACTGAAAGCCGGCCGTGAACGGACGCAGAGACCGCCCACAAGCGGGGAAAGCCGCGCCTGCGCAGTGACCACTCTCGGCGCGTCGCCGCAGCGGGGGGAAGGGGAGATATGTAATAAAATAAATAAATCTTTAAAAATAATAATAATAATTAAAAGGCAAGCCTCAGGAACTGGTTGTGAACTCCTGACTGATCGGTGAATCTTGTAGCACTGTATTCTTTAGAAGTCCTGCTGCCCCTCACTTGCCTTTCCCATCTGCGTATAAACATGCATTATAAAAGACCCCTCTGGCTTTGCAGTGAGTGCAGATGATCAGCTCAGAACTGTCATCTTTCCTCCCACCGCCAAGAATAAGGACCCCATATAAGCCCTCTAATAAACACTCAGAGAGCGGATGTGGCTCAAGTGGTTGAGCACCTGCTTCCTACATGGGAGGTCCTGGGTTCAGTTCCCAGTGCCTCTTTAAAAAAAAAACCACAAACAAACAACAAGCAAAACGAATGAAAAAAACCAACTGAGGGGAGCCAATGTGGCTCAGTGGTTGAGCACCGGCTTCCCAAGTATAGATCCCAGTTTTAATCTCCAGCCCCGTTACCTCAAAAACAGACAAACAAACCCAAACACTCATTTTCTGGCAAAACTGGACTTGTCCAAGTCATTCTTTGGCCAGATGTACCCCTCTCAGTTGGGTGGGAAGCTGTCATTTTATACAGCTCCTTGCTATACTCAGAACAGCAGCTTTATTCACAATAGACAAAAAGTGGAAACAACCCAAATGCCCATCAAGAGATGAAAGATAAACAAAATGTGGTATATCCATACAATGGAATATTATTCAGCCATAAAAAGAATGAAATTCTGGTCCATGCTAAAACTTGGATGAACCTTGAAGATGTCATGTTGAGAGAAATAAGACACAAAGGGACAGATATTGTATGATTTTACTTATATGAAAAACTAGCATATGCAAATTCATAGAGACAGATCAGGTTACTAGGGGATAGGCTAGGGGTGGGGGGTGGGATGGGGAGTTACTGCTTAATGGGTGGTGAGTTTCTGTTCGGGGTGATGAAAAAGTTTTAGTAATGGACTGGGAATATAATTCATACTACCGAATTATATACTTGCAAGTGGTTAAAATGGGATATTGTATGTTGTAGATTTGTTACCACAATACAAATTTAGGAAAAATAATAATAATAGGGGAAACTGGTGCAGGGTATATGGGAAATCTCTGTACCATCTTTGTAATTTTTTCTGTAATTCTAAAACTGTTCTAGAAAATACAGCTCATTTAAAAAATCAAACAAAACAAAACAAACAGCAAGAAGAAATATTAGGTACAGAGAACCACTCCAAGTGCAATCCTTGAACTCCCTGCTGAAGAATCCTCTGAAGTGCTTTTGAAAAACTCTCATGCATGGGCCTGTCCCAGACCCAATGAGTTAGCATCTGAGGCCCAGGCCCTGGCATCTGAATTCCAAACACCCTCTAAAGGTTGGCTTTTCAGCTGTAAAATCCTGAGAACACTGAGGTAGCTGAGAGTCCCTCTGAGAAAGCATCAGAAGCTCCAGCAACCCTTCTTCCTGGTTCCAAATCTAACCCATTTCCCCCACTCAGCTTCCTTCTCTCTCCCTGGCTTCTGTGGTTATTTCCATCACAACTTTCCCCTCACCAATAAAGCCCTCTTATCAGAGAACACCCAGCTCCCAAACCTTTAGTGGATCCTCATTTGTTTCCTTATTTAAAGCAAACTCCTCAGCTAAGAATCCAGAGACTGAAATTTCTGGCCGGATGTGCTCTCCATCCTCTCCACTCTCCCCATACGCCATCTCTCCAAGACCCCCAGAGCCACTGGCTCCTTCCCAATGTGCCTGGGATGACTTTCGGCCATGCTGCTACTCTCGCTCCCCTCCCTCCCAGCTCCTCTTCTCCAACCCTACAGGTGGAATTCCAGTGTGTCCTCACAGCCCACCACCTCAAGTATCCCCTCAAGTGCCCCAGCCAGACGTGCCATGTGTCTCCTTCTAACTTCTGCAGTAGGCTACACACATTGCACTTGGACATTCACCTTATTCGGCCTTATCATTTCTTTGTTGATGCATTGGCAGGCCCAGATTGTAAGTTCTGGAAGGAAGGAGCTCACTTGATCAGCTGTTCTCTCTCTCAAGCACCTCAGGGGAGCTTGAATGCAGCAGCCCCTCAATAGATATTGATGAGATTGTTGAATAGACTCTTCATGTGTCACTATCACCAAGGCTGGTGGTTTCTGGCTTTGAAATGCCCTCAGTGCACCCCGCATCTCCACCCTGGAGCTACGTGGCTGAAGGGCTGGAGCGGTGCACGAGCTGCCCAGCCCCCCTCCCTGACATTGCTCTCCTTCTCCTCCACCCCACCCCCGATCTTTAGTTGAAGACATGTTTCTTGAACACACATCCAGGTCCTGGGAAACAGCTTCCTCAACCTCTAAAGGCTCGACAAGTTTAGACAAGTCACAAAGTATTGGACCAATAAGAAGGGCCATATTTCATATACGGTGTGCTAAGAAGGTTCCACTTCAAATTCCAACTCAAGTTGCCGAGTAGGAGAGCCCAGAGAAGTTGCCATTTGGCTCTACAGGACGGTTCTACACACTCTACCATCTTTTGTCCACAAACATCCCTTCTAGAACATCACACTCACTTGATATCATCCCTTATGTTTGTCCCACCAAGCACAGCCTCTTGCTGTGTCCCCACCCCACCCAGTCTCAGCACACCCTCTCCCTATTACTGCCCAGCTCAGGTCCCCCTTAGCCCCACCTGCTCCAGATCCTCTCCATCTCCTCCCTCCTGCCCCCCAGAACCAAGTCCAATGCCCACTTGTCCCATCGAAGACCCCTGAGAGCTCCACAGCTAAGCAATCCCTTCCTTCTTTGCATTTCCAACCATGAACAGTTAGACTGTACAGCTTAGCACTTAGATACTCTTTCCCATTTGGCCTTTAATCATTGAAGTTTCGTATCATCTAGAGTGCTTGGTCTTTGAGGGTATAGGCTTTAGCGTAATTTTCTCACATGCCACTCTCCAGCGTTAAACATTTATCAAGGTTCCATATGTATTTATGGATTAAATCCTAACCCCAGCTCTCTGCTTAGCTTAATTGATGACTAAAATTTTTAAGGTAGTTTGTGCTTTATGTTTAAATTAATTTGATATTTGAAAAGAGCAATAAACCATTTTCTCAGTGAGAGTGGAAAAGCAGCGGGGAGCAATCTGAAGAAGGGAGTGAGATTTGGGTATAATTCTTGGGATATAAAATTAAAAGGCCATCTGCCTTTGAGACACAGCAGCTGTGGAGTTGATATGTGCTGTTCATTTGCCACTTGAATTTTGCCGACATTTAATGATGTAATTGTTTATACAGTAAGATTCTAAATACCCTTTGGAGAATACCTCACTTTTCCTACAGTCCCTAGCAGTAGATAAGAATTGGTTCTTATTTTCCTAGGGCTCCAAAAGTAGAGATTTTTTAAAGCTAATTTGCATTGTGCCTTTTTGAAGATGGTACTTTGACAATATCTATAAAAATTTAAAATGATATATACCTGTGATCTGGCATTCCCCATCTAGGAATGTATCTTACAGAAATACTCAAACCATCTGCACAAAAATGTATACACATTTGCTTGTAATTGCAAAATACTAAAAATAACCTAAATGTCCATTAATAAGAGATTGATCAAATAAATTATCAACAATTCATACAATAAAATAGTGTGAACCTTTAAAAAGAATGCGGTAGCATTATATGGGTTGACAAGGAAAGCTGTTGCATATGTCTAGAAAATTTCTGGAAGTTACACTGAAAGAATTAAGGAGTTGAGGATTTGAAGTAAGAGACAAATGTATCTTCATCACATACTCCTTTGTATTAAATTTTTTTACCATGTAAAATATTTTCATTTAAAATATTAGCTAGAAATTAACTTGCAAAAATGGTGCTAGTGTATTCGTCATTGAAAGGATTTGAATCCAAGATCGGAAGGGCTAAATTTCTACCAAGAGGTCCAAAACTATCTTTGCCATGTTGCTTGTTTGTCTAAATAATCAGAATTAAAATTGTAGTACCTATTAGAAAAATGCAATGTTGATATTTTGTTTTTGTTTTTACCTTTTATTAAATGCCAAATGCCTAGTCACTGCTATCATTCAGGTTTGAATTTGTGGTCAGAGCGGTATTTCAGAGGCTGATTTCAGCAGCAATAACAGATAAAATTGGTTTAGGCTTTGTGCTGAGAGCTCTTTCTCATAGGCCACTTCCATAAAGAAACGGCTAGGTTTTTAAAATTTCCAATTTAAAACATTCTAGAATATTCTAGAAAATTCATGTACCAAATAGAGCACTCACCAAATCTGTTCTCTTTACAAACCTGTCCACAGTCACACTGATCTGTAGCAGGTCTTCTGATTCCCTACACAACAGCCACCTCCATCCCTCCTGGCAGAGCCTCAAAGTGCCAGCCGTTCTCTTCCCAGGCCCTGTTACAATTAGAGCGGCTTTGTGCACTGCTCAGTGTCCTTGGCTGCTGTAGCAGTTTGATATAGTTATGAATTCCAAAAATAGATATTGGATTCTGCCTGTAAACTGGTCTGTTCTTCTGGGCTTGATTAAGTTATGATTACGGCTTTGATTGGGCCACGTCAGTAGGACATTGAGCCCCACCTCTTGGTGAGTGGGGAATCAAAGATAAAAGACATGGCAAAGGGCAGAGTTGGCGTTTTTGAGTTGGAGATCTGAAGCCGAGTTATAATGCTGGAGCCCGGGGAAGCAAGCACGCAGAGGAGCTTAGTCATGAGGAAGGAGAGAAGGCCCTGGGAAGAGACGAGCCGTTCGCCTGATAGTCTACATACAGCTGACCTTTGGTGGATACAGAGGAGCTGAGCCCGGAGAGAAACAGAGCCCCGGGAAGAGAGGAACCCAGGACGCCTGAAGCGTGGCAGACGTCAGCAGCTGTCTTGCTCCAACACATGGCAACAGACTTTGGTGAAGGAAGAAACTTATGCTTTATGGCCTGGTAACTGTAAGCTTCTGCCCCAAATAAATACCCTTTATAAAGACCAACAGATTTCTGGTATTTTGCATCAGCACCCCTTTGGCTGACTAATGCAGTTGCAGACAACAACGTCCACTCTAATTAGTTTAAGTAAGGGATTTGTTGCAGGGAATTGGGTTGTTTAAGAATATACGGGAAGACCAGATAACCAAGCTTGTTTGCCACAGAGCTGAGATAAAGGCCCAACCACCCTTTGGGACAGTTACAGCAGTGACTCCACTCTTGTCACTGAGCTCTGACCACTGACACAAGAGATGGCCACAAGAGCTGCCCCCAAAGAACACTTTGCCATCTTGCTTGCAGGAAAATCCAGTTACCCTGCATGCAAATGCTACTTTAAGTTACTCACTTCACGGTCTCAAGTCTGGTGCAAGTGAAAGCTGGATTACATGCAGAAGTCTTTGGAGAGTGAAATTCAAGGGAGGCTAGGAAATGTATTTTCTATTTTTCCAGACTCTATAGTTCAGGAGGACATTCTAGAGAGGGATTGTGGGAGGGGCCTGAGTGAGCCAAACTGCAATATAAGTTGACCGTTTCCTGGCCACTGAAATATAAGGGCAGAGATTCTTATCTCCTGGGAGAGATGTTTTTCCTTGGTAAAAAGTAGAGACGGGAGCAGAGTTCTCTTTGCTGTTCTCCTTTATCCTGCTTTTAGACATGGGTGTAAAAGGACATGATGTTGGAGATGCTGCAGCCATTTTGCAGCCATGAGGTGAAGCACTGCCAACCTCCTGATAAATGAGAATGGTAAAGTAAGTGATCGATGATATTGTTAAGCATATAGTTGCTCAAGTTTTTGTTTTGTGTTAAATAAGCAATCTTGACAGTAATTGACCTAATTTGTCCCTAATTCATCTCATAGTTGTAAATAACTTATAAGAGGGAATCAACACAGCATTTGAAATATTAAAGGCTTCTCCAGGACACTTATCTCTAGACTTCTTGTGATGCAAAACTGTGATAAGCTTCTATTGCTTAAGCCACTTACATTAGGTTTTTTCTTCCTTGCAGCTGAAATCCTAATTAATACCAACTTGCTCACTCACCTCTCAGAGAGGGGAGTTACAGAGAATATTTGTCATGTTTGGACTGCGCACCATCTCTATCCCCTTCCTGTACTTGGGGAAATCACCATTGGCGAGGCCTGTCCCTCCACTTCAGAAGCCACAAAGGGCAGGAATTTGCTCTCCTTCCCTTTGAAGCCTTCTGACCCACCACGCTCATGAAGCATCTTGCCACCAGGGCCCCACCGCCGTACCGATAGCCAAACCCAATAGAAATACTTTTCTGTGTTTCTCCTTCCTAATCTCTGCTTGATCACAGTGGTGATCACTCCTTTCTCTTTGTTAGAGTCTCTCATCTCCCCCTGATGGGTCCTCTTTCCCTCCCCCTGCATGCTTTGTTCATAGCCCACTGCCCCCATCTATACACCCCCATCCCCTGAGTCCTGATGGCTCCGAAAAGTTCCTCCAGCCTAGGAGCCTGCCCCAGCCTCCCGTGCACACATATGCCCAGGGCCAAGCACTTCCACAAGGATGGCCTACACGCCCCAGGAACGACACGAATTACATCACCACACGCCCTCTGAAGCCCGTACTTCCCCCTGGGGTCTCCACGGGCTCCCTTGCCCACCATGAAGATCTGTGGGACGTCCTCAGCCCCCTTCCTGGCCTCATGCCTCACGTCCATCAAAACCTAAACACCTGCTGACTTCACCTCACCATCCCTGCAGGAGTTTCCAAACAGCGTCAGCAGAGTGAGGTGGCCAAAACGCAAATATGAGTATTTCATCCCCTTTCTAAATTTCCTGTCTCCGTTTCCTGGAGATGCCACAACAAAGTGCCACAAACTGGGTGACTTAAAACCACAGAAGTCTTTTGTCTCCCAGCTCTGGGGGCCAGAAGTCTGAAATCTACCGGGGAGAACCCTCACTTACGCCTTCCTAGCTTCCGGTGGTTTGTCGGCAATCCTTGGGCTTCGATCCTCAGTCGGTAAGTGTCGTTCCTCTATGTCTGTCTGTCTGTTAGCCTACTCCAGTTTGGTCCCTCTTAACTAACATCTTCAAAGTTCCTATTTCCATTAGGATCACATTCATGATCAGGGTTTATAATGTGAACATATCTTTGGGGTTGGACACAATTTAATCCAAAATATTTCCTGTTATCTATGGGACATGGCCCAAGCTCCTCTCACAACCCAAGGCCTCCCTTGTCTCTCTAGCCTTCGCCCCTGCCTCTTTCTGCCTTGGAATTTTGTTCAAACAAAATTAAACTCCTTGACTTTTCTGAAATGATCTTTTACCTTTGCCAGTGCTCTTAATTCACTTGAAACACTTCCTCCTCACATGATCTGCACCTTCAAACTCAGAAGTCGCCTCCTCCTGAATGCCTTTACTCATTCAACAAGTGTTTACTGAGAAGTTACTATGTGCCAGGCGCTGAGCTAGGAGCTAAAGAATCAATGGTGTCTGCAACTGCAAGCAAGACAGTTTCGTCCATGTGCTCCATGGGGTCTAAGCCCCCTCTCACTTACAGTGGGCAACACCATCCCCAAATCCTCAAGATTAGGGAATGAACAATGGACTAAAGTAGACTTACTGTTATTCTAGCAATGGAAGAACTTGTACCATCGATATAAAGGCAGAGGTTCTGAGGGGAGGGAGAGGGAAGAATAGGTATAACGTGGGGGCATTTTGGGGACATTGGAATTGTCCTGCATGACATCGCAATGATGGATACAGGCCATTATACATTTTGTCAAAATCTATAAAATGGTGTTGGGAAGCGTGTAAACTAGACTGTAAACTCTATTCTATGGTTAGTAGCAATGTTTCAATATGTGTTCATCAATTGTAACAAATGTACCACACTAATGAAGGATGTTGTTAACATGGGAAAGTTTTTTTGCGGGGGGGTGGAGCATATGGGAATCCCCTATATTTTTTACGTAATATTTATAAAATCTAAATCTTCTTCAAAAATAAAAAAACAAACTTTTCAAAAAGAAAAAAAATATAATCAATGGTAAACAGGACAGAGTTCCTGCTCTCAGGGAACTTTCAGTCCACATACTGACCTCTCTCTTCCCCAGCTCTCCTGTATGGGCTGGGTGCCCTCCTCTGTGCTCCAATGGAGGACATGGTTCTCCTCTCCTACTTCAATGGCTCATAAGTCTGTGCCCTTTTCTCCGTTCTCACTTGCCTTGCACTTTATTGCTCAGTTGGATGACTTGAATATCTTCTTATCCAGATTCCTTCCCCTGGGGCTCACCCCATTTTCAATCCATTCTCCATATTACTTCCAGAGTGTTCTCAACTCTGATGATATCATTCTACTGCTTAACATCATTTGTGGCGGTTAGAATTCAATATAAATCTCAAACCTCTTCCCATTTATTCAGAAGATATTTTGTGTTTATCTCCAACTAGCATCTTGGCCTCTTCTCCTTCATACCCTTTTGCTTACCCACACCAAAGCATACATGATTGTTGGAGCATGCAACTGTCTCTTGTATTTTTATATGCTGTCACCTATACCTGGACCTACCCACCACCATCATCCACCTAAGCCACCCTACTCCTACAAACCTCACCCAAGACTCTAGCCCACATTCGAGGTTACTGTTTTGTGTTTCTGGGCTCTATGGCAGTCTGAGTGTTTCTCTGGAATATCATTTATCTTGCTAAGTTGGAATTATTTGTTTGTTTGGGTTTTGGACTCTTCACTCGAATCATTTTGAGAGCAGGGACCAAGTGGTATTCATATATACTTCTATATAGCCTCGGTATTTATCACAGCACCTTTCTGATTGTGATCCTCCAAAATTATTTTTAAAAAGAGAAGAAAGACACTGATGAATTCTATCAAGCTTTCAACGAATTAACCCCAATCTTTCTCAAACTCTTACAAAAAATTAAAGAGCAGGGAATACCTACTAACTCTTTCTATGATGTTTGCATTACTCTGATACCAAAGTCCAAAAAAGACATCACAAGAAAAGAAAATTATAGACCAATATCCTTTATGAATACAGAAGCAAAAGCCCTCAACAAAATACTAGCAAACCAAATCCAGCAGCATATTAAAAGGATTGTACACCATGACCTAGTGGGATTTATCCCAGGAAGGCATTAGTATTTCAGTATACAAAATCAATCAATGTAATGCACCATATTGATAGAGCAAAGGGGAAAATGAAAAATGGTTATCTCAATTGTTACAGAAAAGGAACTTAACAAAATCCAACATTCTTTCATGAAAAATACTCAGAAAACTAGGAATAGGAAGAGAAATTTCTCAACACAATAAAGGACATTTATGACAAAACCACAGCTAACATCATACTTATGGTGAAAGACTGGAAGCTTTCCTCCTAAGAACAGGAGCAAGACAAGGATGTCCACTTTCACCACAGCTATTCAACACTGTACTAGAGATTCTATCCAGAACAATTAGGCAAGAAAAAGAAATAAAGCATCCACATTAGAAAGGAAGAAGTAAAACTCTTTCTATTTGCAGATGACATGATCCTATGAATAGAAAAACTCAAAGAAGCCACAAGAAAGTTAGTAGAACTAATAAATGAATTCAACAAAGTTGCAGGGTCTAAAGTCAACATGCCAAAAAAAATGAGTTGTGTTTCTGCATACCATCAAGAACACTCCAAAAATATAAAGAAAATTGTTCTATTTACAATAGCATCTAAAAAAATAAAATATCTAGAAATAAATTTAAACAAGGAGGGAAAAGACTTGCACACTGAAATCTACAAAACATTGCTGGAAGAAATTAAAGAAGACCTAAATAAATGGAAAGATATTCCATGTTCATGGACAAGAAGATTTAATGTTGCTAAGATGTCAATACTACCCAAAGTGATCTACAGATTCAATACAATCTCAATCAAAATTTCCCAGTAGCTTTTTTTTTTAAAGAAATGGAAAAGTAAACCTCAAATTCATATGGAATTTCAAGGGACCCTGAATAGATAACAATATTTAAAAGGAAGAACAAAGTTGGAGGACTCACATTTCATAATTTCAAAACTTACTATAAAGCTACAGTGATCAAAACAATGTTGTACCTGTATAAGGATAGATAGACGTATAGACAAATAGAATAGAATTGAAAGTCCAAAAATAAACCCTCACATTTATGGACAATTGGCTTTCAACAAGAATGCAAAGTCTAATCTATGGAGAAACAATAGCTTCTTCAACAAATCGTGCTAGGAGAACTGGATTTTCTATACACAAAAGGATGAAGTTGGGTCCCTATCTCACACCACATACAGAAATTAACTCAAAATGGATAAATGACCTAAATGTAAGAGCTAAAATCATTAATTTCTTAGAAGATAACCTAGAGGGAAATCTTCAGACATTGAATTTGACAATGCATTCTTAGACTTTATATCAAAAAATATGACCACCAAAAGAAAAAATAGATATATTGGACTTCATCATAATTAGAATCTCTGTGCATCAAAAGATATTATCAAGAAAGTAAAAAGACAACTTATAGAGTGGGAGAAAATAGTTGCAAATCATATATCTGAGAAGGTAAGGGTTTAATAACCAGAATATCTTAAGAACACCTACAACTCAAACACAAAAAGACAAACAATGCAATTTAAAAATGGGCAAAGGACTTTAACAGACATTTCTCCAGAGAAGATATACAAACGGCCAAAAAGCACATGAGAAGGTGCTCAATATTGTTAGTCATTAGGGAAATACAAATAAAAACTACAATGAGATGCCACTGTACACACAGTAGGCTGACTATATTAAAAAGATGGAAAATAACAGGTGTTGACAAAGAAGTGGAGAAATTGGAATCCTCATGCATTGCTGGTGGGAATGTAAAATGTTGCAGCTGCTGCAGAGAATAGTTTGGTAATTCCTTAAAAAGTTAAACATGGAATTACCATATGACCTAGGAA
>PVKH010025812.1:0-13352 GCA_004027955.1 Chaetophractus vellerosus | reverse complement strand
CACACATCCCCTGGTGCATGTATGTCTGTGACAATCTATTTGTATGTAGCCTGAAGGACTGAATCAGGATGCTCACCATAGGCTTGACATCCAAGAGCTGGCCCTGTGTATGGAAACAGTTCAGAAGGTGGCTAGAGTGCTGCAGAAGAGGAGTCAACTTGCAGGTACCTGGTTGCAAAAAAGTACCAACTTTGGGATGGGCAGTGTGGCACCTGGGACCAGGGGGAGATACTGTTCCTTGGGGGATGATGGATCGGTGTAGACCAGGGATTTCACAGGGCCATATGCACAAAGCCAGGCAAGACAAAACACCGGCACAGAAAAGACAGAGGAAGACCCTAAACTCTTGCCTCAGCCTATTTTTTAGACACATTGTCAGGCAGGCTAAGCTCTGAAGGAGAACACACACACAGGCTAATCTGCAAAACTGGAAACAGGAATTTTGTTGTTTTTTGTTAACTCCTGGGATTCAAGGAAATTTCTGTTATTACAATAACTAGATACAAGCTTAAGGAACAAACTAAATTCCACAGATAGTATATTAAAATATTAAAAGGTCTACTATACAACAAAATATTATCATGCATTCAAAGAAACAGGAAACAATGACTCATTCAAAGGAGCAAGAAAAAAGCATTAGAAACAAGAAGACCACTGTTTGGATATACTAGACAAAAATTCTTTTAAAATTATCTTAAATATGCTCAGCAAGGTAAAGGAAAACACAAAGAACTAAAGGATATCAGGAAAACAACCAATGAACAAAAGGGAATTACAATAAATAGAAATCACAACAAGGAACCAAACATTTTTTGAAATTCTGATGACATGCATGCACAGCCTGGACTTCACATCTAGCCAGGTGGGGATTTAAAAAAAAAAAAAAAAAAAAAAGTCATCTCAGGAAAAATTGAGAAAGCATTTTCCCTGTTCCCCTCATAGCATTTTAAACTGAAATAACTCTAAAAATGCAGAGATTGCTTAAAATAAAATCCAATTTATTTTCAAGGAAGAAAAAAAAAAAAGGAACCAAACAGTGGAGCTGAAGCCAAGAGTGATAAAAATAAATGAAGTTTATTTAGAAATCAAAAATTCCGTAGGGGGAGGAGATACGGCTCCAGCATTTGAGCGCCTGCTTCCCATATGGGAGGTTCAGGGTTTGGTTCCTGTGCTTCCTAAAACAAAAACAAACAACAAGCAAAACAAATGAAGGAACCAACTGAGGGGAAACAATGTGTCTTCCCACACAGGAGGTCCCAGGTTCAATCCCCACGCCCAGTACTTTAAAAGAAAATTCCCTAAGGGACTCAACAGCAGACTGCAGCTGGCAAAAGAATCAGAAAACTTGAAGATAAGACACTTAAAATTATGCAGTGTTAGGAACAGAAAGATAAAATAATGAGTAAAGTGAACAGGACCTAAGATATCAGTGGGATATCACCAAGTATATCAAAATACACTTTTTGGGCGTCCCAGAGGAGAAGCTGAGAAAGGGGCAGAAAGAATATTCAAAGAAATAATGGCTAACAGCTTCCCAAATTTAACAAAGACATGAATATACACATCTAAGAAGCTCAACGAACTCCAAACAGGATAAACTCAAACAGACCCATACACATTATAATCAAACTCTCAAATGCCAAAGACAAAGAGATCCTGAAACCCACAAGAAACAAGCAACGTGTCATGTACAAAAAAGCCTCAATAAGATTACATGCTGATTTCTCATCAGAAACCATGGAAGCAAGAAGGCAGTGGGGGCGAGTGGATGTGGCTCAAATGGGCATCCGTCTCCCATATGGAGGGACCTGGGTTCGATCCCCGGGACCTCCTGGTAAAATAAAGAAAAATATAGAAGGCACACAAGGCTGCCAGGCCCCGCGAGCATGCGCGCCGTCAGGTCCCGTGAGCAAGTACACCGCCAGGCCCCAGGCGTGTGTGGGCATGCCAGGCCCCGCTGAGCCACCCAGCAAGATGATGATGTAAGAGGAGAGTGACACAAGGGACAGCCAAAATAAGACACGACAAAAAACCAGGAGCTAGGTGGCGCAGGTGGCAGAGCACCTCTCTCCCGCATCAGAGGTTCCCAGGATTGAATCCCGGTGAAGACAGGCGGAGAAGGATGAGAAGAGAGGGCAGGAAACAGACACAGAGAATTGCCGAGCAAATGGACACAAAAACAGCAAAAATGGGGGGGGCGGGGGTAAAAATGGATAAAAAGTAAATAAATACATAAATAAATAAATCTTTAAAAAAAAAAAAAGGGAAGTGGCTGCGGCTCAATTGGTTGGACTGCTGTTTACCATATCGGAGGCTCCAGGTTCAATTCCCTGGTTAAGGCAAGTTGGCCCATGTGGCATGGTGACACAACAAAGGGAGTCAAGCAAACACAGAAAAACGCAGTGAGCACAAGCAGCAAGGGGGGGATAAATAAATAAATAAAAATACATCTTTAAAAAAAAAAGGGCAGTGGGATGACATATTTAAAGTGCCAGAAAAAAATGGCCAACCAAGAATTCTATATCCAGCAAAACTGTCTTTCAGGAAAGAGAGAGCAATTTAGGCATTCTTAGATTTAAAAAGAAAAGCTGAGAGAGTTTGCCACCACTAGACCAGCCCTACAAGCAATGCTAAACAGAATTCTTCATGCTGAAAGGAAAGGAAATATTGAACACATGAATAAATAAAGATCCCTGGTAACACAATGGGTAAATATAAACACCAGTAGTAACATATTTTTGGTTCTAACTCCACTTTTTACTTCTTATAGAATCTAAAATGCAAATGCATAAAAAGTAGTGATAAGTCTGTGGTTTTGGACACAGAAGATATAAATAGATAACGTGTGGCAAAAACAACATAAAGGTGGTGGGGTGGAGACATACAGGAATGTAGTTTCTGTATGCTACTGAAGTTAAGTTGATATCAAATTCAATGAGATTGTTAGAGATTAAGGATGTTAAATTCAAGCCCCATGGTAGCCACAAAGAAAATATTTGAAAAATATACACAGAGGAATACGAGAAGGGAGTCTAAGGATTTACTACAAAAGATCAACAAAATACAAATGTAGACAGTGAATTAAAGGGCCAAAAAAGGTATAAGACTTTAGAACACGGGAAGCGGATGTGGCTCAAGCAACTGAGCTCCCGCCTACCACATGGGAGGACCCAGGATCAGTTCCCAGTGCCTCCTAAAGAAGACAGCAAGCTGGCTCAACGGGCAGGTACAGCAAGCTGACATAACAAGATGACATAACAAGAGACATAAAAAGAAAAACATGATGAGAGATACAACAAAAGCAGTGTTTTAGTCAGCCAAAGGGGTGCCTTTTGAAATATACCAAAAAGCGGTCAGTCTTTATAAAGGGTATTTATTTGGGGTAGAAGCTTACAGTTACCAGGCCACAAAGCATAAAGTTCTTCCCTCACCAAAGTCCACGTGTTGGAGCAGGACAGCTGCCCACGTCTCCAGTGTTCAGGCTTCTGGGTTCCTCTGTTCCCAGGGCTGCGTTTCTCTCCGGGCTTAGCTTCTGGTTCCTCCACAAGTTCAGCTGTAAACCATGAGGCTCTCTACGCTTTGCGTCTCTCCACAAGGCCAGCTGTAGACTATCGGGCGAATGGCTCACTTGTTTTCTCCTGGAACGCTTCTCTCCAACATCGGAACTGCTTCTCCAATCTGCTTCTCTCATCACTGCTGCCTTCTGTCTAGCCTTTTATACTTGAGACCACGCCCACCGAGGGGTGGGGCTCAACAGCCCACTGATGTGGCAGTTAATGCCCTAATCATAACTTTTTTTTTTTAAAAGATTTATTTATTTTATTACATATCTCCCCTTCCCCCCGCTGCAGCGACGCGCCGAGAGTGGTCACTGCGCAGGCGCGGCTTTCCCCGCTTGTGGGCGGTCTCTGCGTCCGTTCACGGCCAGCGCTTGCTTCAGTTCACGGGTGGCTGGCTGCGCTCCATCCGCGGGCGACCTGCCCTGCCCGTGGCCGCTCTTGCCCTGTCCGTGGCAGCTTCTTGCCCTGCCCACGGCGGCTCCGGCCCACCCATGGCGGCTTGCCATTCTCAAGGCGGTCTGCCCGCTAGGAGAGGTCCCCGGGAAACGAACCCAGGGCCTCCCATGTGATATGCCGGCACCCTATCCACTGGGCTATCGAGCCGGCCCCGCCCTAATCATAACTTAATCATGCCCAGATGAACAGATGAGTTTACAAGCATAATCCAATTAAATAAAACTGCCAAACCATTACAAGCAGGGAGCAGAGGTTCCCAGTGCCTCCTAGAGAAGACAGGCAAGACAGCGAGCTGGCTCATCAGGCAGGCATGACAAGCTGACGCAACAAAATGACACAACAAGAGACACATAAGGAAGAATATAATAAGAGACACAACAAAAGCAGGGAACAGAGGTGGCTTAAGTGATTAGGTGCCTTTCTCCCACATTGAAGGTCCTGGATTCAGTTCCCAGTGCCACCTAAAGAAACAAAGAAGATGAACAAACACAGCAAGTACAAACAACAAGGGGATGAGGAGAAATAAAGTAAATCTTAAAAAATAAAAAAAATTTTTTTTAAATTTTAAAACACCAAAGAACAAATCTGTCAGTATTTGCTTCATATATTTTGAGGCTCTGGTCTTAGGTGCATATTTATTTATAATTACATCTTCATGTCAAATTGACCCCCTTAACAATATATAATGACCATCTTTGCCCCTCATAGCAGTTTTTGACTCAAAGTAACTTTTATTTTATACTAATATAGCTACCCCAGCTTTTGGTTCCTACTTGCATGGTATATTTTATCCATCCTTTCATTTTCAACCAACATGTCTTTTATTTAAAGTTAGTTTCTTGTAGACAGTATATAGTTGAGTCATGCTTTTTTATCCATTCTGCCAATCTCTGCCTTTTTTTTTTAACATGAATGTATAGTGCAATCTTTTTATTTGAAGTACAATAAAAAACATTAGCATGTGTCTAGAAAACAACTTAGAGGAAGACATCTAACAAACTATCATCTTGGTGGGGGGAGGTGATTATGAGAGACTTTCATCTTTTTATGGAATACATTTCTATAAAGTTGATTGTTTTCTACAATCAACATTTTTGTAGTGCATTACTTTTGTTTTTAAAAAAAGAACATAAAAAGGTTAGAATAACTAAAAACCATCTCTTCCCCTCTCCAATAATAGCAACTTACACTATGCAACGTGAGATAATATATATGATAAATGTTAAATGGAAGAGGGAGGAGAAGCAGATGTGGCTCTAGTGATTGGGCTCCCATCTACCATATGGGAGGTCCAGGGTTCAATACCTGGGGCCTCCTGGTGAAAAGCAAGCTGGCCCACGCAGCGAATTGGCCTGAGCGGAGAGCTGGCCCACGAGGAGTGCCAGCCCATGTGGAGAGCTGGTGCAGCAAGGTGACACAACAAAAAGAAGACACAGAGGAGAGACAATAAGTGATGCAGCAGACCACAGAGCTGAGGTGGTGCAAAAGATTGAGCAGCTTCTCTCCACTCCGGAAGGTCCCAGGATCGGTTCCCAGTGCCGCCTAAAGAGAAGTCAAGCAGACACAGAAGAACACAGAGAGAGCAGACAGCGAGCACAAAGATAATGGGGGGGGGGGGGGGGGGGGGGAGAGAAGAAATAAGTAAATCTTTTTAAAAAAATGGAAGAGGGAGGAATAAAAACCAAAGGAATTATACAAAAGTGCTGATGGTTATTTTGGAGTGGAGGAATTATACTAGTTTTTCACTCTTATTCTACTTTCTGTAATGTTATATTGCTTCTATAATTATAAATAGAATAGCAATAGAATAGCAATAAAGCATAGCATACATAATCTCACAATCAATGTATAATGATCCTGAGTGTCTTAAAATATTCAATTATGAATGTACAGAAATGCAAATGCAAAAGATGTAGGCATTAAGCAGAATTCACATTAACTGCAGTGTTTTATCTGACATTGCATCTTTTAAGTAACTTTCTGACAGGAGTTTGCATCCTTGAAATATTTTCTTTCTGATAAAAGTTCAGGAAAAAAGTCTAGTTCCAGTTAAAGATATATATATTCCACAGTGTAAATATAGAGCCTTAAGAGGGCTTTTAACCTGATTTCCCTAAATTTGTTGTGGAGCCTCAATAAGAATTGAGCTTTACCATGTCAGGAGAGTTGCCTGGTCTTAAAAGTCCAAAGAAGACAGCACAGAACTTTTATTATAAAAGGAATTTTTGCGTAATGCCTGTTTTCATGATCTTTGATAAATTTTTAAGCCCCCAGGTTCATTCCTTTTTTTAATACAGCTTTCTTTGATAATATTTCTACTATTTCATAGGCATGAAAGATTTCAACAGCATTTCAGACTAGCCGGAAGGAAGCAAACTGCAACTTACAGCAGTTTACATAACACAACATGACAGTTAAAATCTCCAATGACATTCTGTTACTTATAAAATTCCTTAGCCTGACATTCAAAGCCTTGCTCAACTAAAACTGGTCTAATCATTATCCCCCAGACTTAACCCACCTTTGAATGTAGCCTTCACTTCTTACCTCTGCTTAAGTTCACAGCACTTCTTAAGTTCACTTCACTTCTTACCTCTGCTTAAGTTCACAGCACTACTATAGTATTTACTTGGTACTCGACTACTAATGCCTTTTCAGATTTCCTATCTCCACTCTCACACCTCTTCCAATCCTTTCTCTACCTAGGCTGGGTAAACATTCCAGAACCTTTCATGTGTCATACTTGGTTCTTTCTCATTTGGCTCCTACTCACATTTTCGGCCTCATCTCTATTCCTCTACCCTGCAATCAACTCCCAGCATAGAGAACTACCTGTAGAACCCTGTTCATTTACACATCAGTGCCTATGCATGTCACATTCTTTCTGCCTGGTGTGTGCTTCCCAAACTCCTCCACATGGCTCTCTCAGTAATCATCTCTCATGGGAAGTGTTCTCTGAAATCGCAATCTCCTTTTTCTTAGCTTAGATAATGCCTTGCAAAATCTGATATTACAATTATCACATAGAATTTTTTGTTTTGTTTTGTTTTCACATAGTATTTTAATCATTGCTTATCTTTCTCTTTCACTGGACTATGAACTCCATTAGGACTTGGACTCTGAATTCTGGACTCTGACTTATGAATTATGGCATACACATTTTAATGCTAGAATATGAATCAAAGTTAGAGTGCAGGAAAAATAATAAACAGGACACTGATATTCCATACTTTTATGTAAAAAGAAATTTTCATCCTTTCATTCACTCAACCAGTATTTAATTAGCACCTACTATGGGCCAGGCACCATGCCAAGCCCTAGCGAATCAGTGATGACAATACAAACATACAGAAAGAATACTGAGAGGATAGAGTCCAAAATGTTAACAGTGGTTATTAACTCTTTGAATTTTGGGATAATGAATAATTTGTAACTTCTCCTTTAAAATAGTCTCTATTTTCTAATTCTTCCTTAATAAACATACATTACTTTTATAATCACAAAAAAAGTTGAGTCCTCCCAAATTGCAAATTCCTACCAATTAGGAGGAATATAATACCCAAATAAATAATGTGAAAATTTGCAAACTGTAGCTAATTTGAGAGGAAAACAATTTTTGAGAACTTTTATTCAGATTCTAATTATAGCTAATACAAAGATCAAGACCAATTTATGCAAAAATATTTCAGGATTTCCAGAGTGCCTAGTTTTAAAAAAACTCCCATTTACACTGTCCAAGGAAAACAATGATCCAAGGTCAATACCACTTTAGTTTCTCATACTGCAGAAAGAAAATTATGTCATCCTATTCTATTTAATTCAGGGAAAGAGATGACAATCTCTATAAATGTTGTTCAGAAGACTAATAAATAACACCATTTTTCATTTGTATAATGATTTACAGTTTACAGTTCACAAAGCACTTTGACCTTCACAATAATTGTTTCCTTAGTCCCACTGGATAGATTAAAAAACTAAGAATGGAAATGTGGAAGGCCATCCTAACTATGACTCAAAATCCAAAAGCCATAAAATAAAAGACTGAGAAGTCTGACTACATAAAAACTTTTGCAAGAGAATAAAACAACAGAAGTAAGTCAAAAGACAAATGTTAAAATGGGAAAAATATTTGCAATGCATGTCACAAAAGGTTTATCTGTTAATATATATAAAAATTCCAAGAAATCATTAGAAAAAGTCTTAAAATTAAACAGAAAAACATATAAAGGATTTAAACATGTAGTTTACAGAAAAGGAAATGCAAGTGACTCAAACATATAAAAATATACTTAACCTTAACATAATAAGAAAAATAAAAATTGAAACACTCTGAGGTATCATTTTTCTCTATCAGACTGGCAAAAATCCAAGTTTGATAACAGCTTAGTATAATGTTAACAACTGCAATCCTGAAGTCAGAGTGCCTGACTTTTGAATTTCTGCCATTTAGTACCTATGTGACTTGGGCAAGTTATTTAAATTTGTTTTCCTCAGTTTATTCATCTGAAAAATGGAGATAATAACAGTAACTCCCTCTAAGGTAAATTAAGATTAAATGAAGTAATTATAAAAAGCACTTAGAACGATACCTGGCACATAGTAAGCACTGTATAATTATTAGCTACAATTCAGCTGATGCTGGTGTTGATGAGCAATGTATAATGGAACAAACTCTAAGACAAATTGGCAATATACTTCCTAGTTATAAATGCATATACCCTTTGACTCAGAAATCCTACTTCTGAGAATTTATCCCACAAATACCCTTACACACATGTAAAATAATGTATGTTCAAGGGTCTTCATTACAACATTGCTTACAATAGCAAAAGACAACACAAATTCCACCAATAAGGAACAAATTAAATAAATTATGATATAGCCATTCAATGGGATACAATGTAGGTGTTAAAAAAAAAAAAAAAAAAAGAACAAAGATGCTCTTTATGTACTACTGTCTTGGAAAGGTCTCCAAGATACATTAAGTGAAAAAGCTAGATGGAAGAAGAAAAAGTGCAGAACAGTGGGGAACCATGGACTAACTTTTACATGAAAAATGGGAACAATAAGATTACATATTCAGGGCCAGCTGTAGCTCAACTGGTAGGGCACCAGTTTACCACGTAGGAGGCCCCGGGTTTGAGCGGGCAGACCGCCTTGAGAAGGTAAGCCACCATGGCAGGGCAAAGCCGCCACGGGCAGGACAAGCCACCTGCCAGCAGGCAAGGCCACTGCACGGTGAGCTGACTCGGTGGGTCGCCACAACCGGGGGGAGACAAGCAGACACAGAAGAACGCAAAAATGAACACAACAAGAACAAGCAGAAAGGGGTGTGTATATATATATATATATATATATATATATAATTATATATTCATGGTTTTAAGTATTTGCTAAAGAAAGTCTATTTTATTTGCCTAAAAGAAGTCTAAAAGGGAAGAGGCAGAGAAGTGGGTGGATAGGGAATGGGCACAGGAATGAGACTTTTCATTGTTTATACCTTTATATAAAACATAAATATATATTTATATTTAACTATTTGAATGTATTACCTATTGAAAAGATCAATTAAAAAAATTAAAGTTCACAGAGGATAAGAAATATGCCTAAAGCCACACAACTTACTAGTAACAATGTTTTTCCTTATACCACATTGCCTTTCTGAAATTTTCAGGAAGGGAAGAATGAAAAATTATCACAAGAAGGTTTTCCCTGAAACAACCACTCCCTCTGAGGACTCAGCAAAAATAGCACTAGAGAGACCATACTGAAGCCATCTCTATACAATGACTTAGAAAATAACACATTCACCATCACCCACACTATACAATGTAATCATGGGGCTTCATATACTGAAAAGAGATGAAATTCCCTTATCATAAGTTTCAAATTCCAACACAACATTCATTTTGCATAATAAAATTAAGCATATGACACTGAAATATATGTACAAACATTTTCACATGGGGAAAATGAGCAGAGAAGCAATTCAAAGTTCTACTCTAAAGCCAGGGAGTGAGCACATGCAAATGTGTAATTTACTTTTTACAATCAACTAAAACCGTAAGTACAAAATGTTATTGGGGATCCTGGGTGGAGAATTCCTGGTCTCCAGGACATACACCTTTAAACAGAATCAAGGCCCATCGGGTACCAAATCGCAAAGGATTTGTGTTTGAGAGACAACCCCAAACATATATATGTATGAGACAACACTTCATATATTCAAAGCACCAGGTATCTGAGAATCTCAATGTTAATTCACATAAAAGCATCTGTACCAATACTACTTCCTAACAAGTGCCAAGGAACTCCCAACCCAATTAGGCCCCTCCCTGATAAGCAGCCCCATCTATAGGACCTAATATCTCTTCTGTTCCATCTCCTGGTTATGTTACTAGGCAACTATAACATCCATATTGATGACATATACAACATACTTCACAGTCCCTTAACTTACTACTACTTCAATAACCTACCCTCCATTCCTCTTCAACAACATATATTACACCCTGTTTTTTTATCTTTACTTTGAAATACTGAATTCTGGGCTTTCCCATTCTCTAGTTCCTATAAAACCTGATCTTCAACCACATTTTTTATTGTCTCCTTATTCTCCCAATATACTAACCCCCCAGCAGATTTTACTTCTGATAACCCCACTTTGACCCTCAAAAATCTATCACATCCCCCACACTATCACTAACTGCATAAAGTTTCTTCCCATTTTACCTTTCTGTCTTGCCAATTCCATTTCTGGGGCATCCCAACCACCTTTTTTGCCCTCTTATCCAGGCTGCTGGAGAAAGGGTGAAATCCATGCTATTGGGCCCCATTATAAATTATTTCTAACTTTAAATGAGCCCTCAATGCAGTCAGCAACCCTTTATTTTTCTTTTAGCCCTTAATTCAATCCCCTTTCATTCTCCACTGCAGATTTCTATTGTCACAATACTCAAGTCTGAAATTTACCATAGTTCCTTCAGTCTCCAGAGATAACTGACTTCTCCACAAATAAACGAACACATTAAGAAAATAAGGCCAGTTGTCAAATTCCCTTACCTTCTTTCCTTTCTAACACATCACGATCAATCTTTACCTCTATCCTTTTGGTGTCAAAGAATGAAATGGTACATATTTCCTATTTTCTAGGTAAACCCTCCCCTCACCTACAAAATTAAGTTTGTTGTTTTTTGTTTTGTTTTGTTTTGTTTTACTGGGAGGTCCCAGGGATCGAACCCAGGTCCCTCCATATGGCAGACGGACGCCCAACCATTTGAGCCACATCCACCTCCCTACAAAATTAAGTTTGGAGAGTGGATGTGGCTCAAACAGGTTCCCACATGGCAGGTCCCGGGTTTGCTCCCCGGTGCCTCCTAAAAAAAAAAAAAAATTTTCACCCATGCTAAAAAGAAAAACACACATGAGCCACAGTAGAAAGAACACTCCATATGCCTCAGGAGCTAGACAGAGATTGTTCAAATTTTTGCCTATAGTCTTCCCAATTGTAAAAAGAGGGATACTGATACCTAACCACAAGACTATTGTAATCTACGTAAAGCACCTTTATGGTACCCAGAATATAGTATTTTCTCAATAACATTTAATTTCACTACTGACAGAGTAGTTTCATTCACTGTTTCCCATTTACTCCTCAATCCATCAAAATCTGATCACTGTCATCATTGCCACCACCACACTATCAAACCTGCCTTATAAAGGAAATAAGAGGCCTCCTAATAGACAAATTCAGGGCTTCTTCCTAATCCTCACTCTACTTGACTTCTGGAGCACACAATACTGATGAGCCCTTTCTTCCTCTGGCTTCATTACGCCATTCTGTTCTAGTCCTGGTCCCATTCTTTTAACCTCTCTTTCTCAGTGTCTATTGCCCTTAAACAATGATGCTCCTTACTGGCCAAAGCCCTTTTCTTCTCTTCTTTCAGTATATTACCATACGATACTAAGGCTTCAAATATCACTCATAAAATCTCCCCTGAATTCCAAATTCATGTATTCAGTTCCAACTTGTCCCCCAATTTTCAAACCCAAATTTCCAGCTACCCACAGTGATATGTGAAAAGCACCTCAAACTCAACTTGTCCAAAATCAAATTCATTACGTTCCCTCAAAATTGCTAGTTTCCTATTTCAATTAACACTACCAGGCCATCCCATCAGCCAAGTCAGAAACCTCACTAAACCTCTGAACCCATTTTTGAAGCCTCTCGGAACTGCATGCCCTTCTACTCATTTTCCTTCCACTATCCCAGTTTATCCCCTCACCTGGATTAGTACACTAGATCCTTCACACTGTCTTCACGTTCATTTTTCTCCACATTTCCATCAGAGGTAATCCAGTCATACCAAACTTCTGCTTACAAGATCGTCAATGGCTCCCCACACCTTCAGAATAAAGTCCAGATTCTTTGGTAAGGTTTTTTCAGTAGTATAAATTGAAAGGCTTTAAAATTAGACAAACCTTGGTTTCAATTCTAACTAAGTCTGAATACTGGCTTAGTCCAGAGAGAAGGGAAAAGAAAAGAAAGAAGACGGGAGAAGAGGGGAAGGGGAGACAGAAATGTCTGAAGCGAATTAAGTATCTTTCGAGGGAAGAGTATGTTTGTGGGAAGTAAAGCAAGGGCGTCCAGCTCTCCGGGGGAGAGGAGGTACTGAGGGAGGCTCTCAGGAGAGCTGGAGATCTCTGAGCTTCTGAGGTGGGAAAAGTTGCTGAGGAGTCAGGGGCTTAGGTTTCTGGCCTCTGAAGAGGAAGAAGGCGGGTGAGGGGGTCGGTGGAGTTGTTACCTGTTCCGGGACCCTGAGGGAAGTAGAAAGAGAGGGCAAGAGGCGCGAAGGGGAGCTGCCCCCGTCACTGAGCGGAGGACCTCGGGGAAGCAGAGGGGTCCTGTCGGTCCTAAGAGCCCCAAACGCCAACGCTCCCCGCGGCCGCGGCGAGTGCAGCAGACGCGCGCACCGGTCGGGGCGCCCCGGGTTTATGCCCCACGCGCTATCCTGGCGTTACCTGAGGCGGGACAGGGTAGCCAGAGGGGTGCCTGCGCGGGGAGGCGGCGGCAAAAAGGGAACATAGTAGCCCTCACAGCGCGGTGGCGGCAGCGGCTCCTCAGCCTGCTGAGGCCGTGGGGGTCGCTCGCGCAGAAGTCGACGACTCGGCGGAGCTAGTAGAGGCGGCGGCCGAGGAAGCTACTGCCATGTCCCCGCAGTCGGGGCCAGTAGGATGGTCCCGCCGGCAAGCCACGGAGAGACACTGGAAACTCCTCCCGGCTCCCGGGCCGCTGGAGACTGAAACGCCTGCCCACCGAGGCAGGAGGGCTGGGGG
>PVKH010025811.1:0-13343 GCA_004027955.1 Chaetophractus vellerosus | reverse complement strand
GGAGATATGTAATAAAATAAATAAATCTTTAAAAATAAATAAATAAATAAACAAATAAATAAATAAAACAAATCAAAAAGAAATTTGAATAACTAAGAACTAATTAACTTTGGAATAGAAAGAACCTCAATATTCAAGAAGTTTCCATGGCTCCAAGGGAAAGATGTTAGGTATGGGAATGGTCCCTAATAGTAAAAACACCAATTGAGGACTTCCAGGCACTGACGACATACATTGCTTACATTATGTTTTTTTTCCTGAGCTTCCCCCTGATTGACAGGCAGGAGTACCACAGTCAGAAAAGTGCTGTGTGGAAGTAATGCAGTCATTTTATTGAGGCAAGATAAGTGCCTGAACTAAGAGACATGCCTGGAGATATGGGAACAAAGTCGCAAGGTTGAGAATTGGTTTTGTGATTTATAAGATGTAGTTATAAGGAGTAATTGGAGTAAGTGTGACTCCTCGATACAAAAAAATAAGTCACCAAAAAGAGAGTATAGGTGCTGATAGTCAGCTAGATTCATTATATACTTGACAAGCACTTATATACATACTAAAATATTTGGCATTTCAGACATGGCATATTTCATTATTAGTACATGGTTGTAAGTGGCATATGGGATTATCTGTAAAGTGAGAAGAGTACAATATAGGGCATCATAAAAAAGAGATAGTTTCTTTTAATTCAATTCAGTATGTGTTTATTTAGATCCAGTTATGTACCAGGCACTTTGCTAGAGAATATACATATATATATGACATAGTGTATAATATATGTATCAAACACTTCATAAACACAATTCATATGGAAGAAACACAAGTATATAATTTGAAATAATATAAAATTACATATAATTAGAAATATAAGAATAGGGGAGAAAATGGAACTAATTGTGTGCTATTGGTGGGTCTACAAAATCCTCCTTAATAGTGTAATAGAAAATAGAGTATGAATTTTATGTAAGACATAGACCATTCAGATTACATGGAAGGGAATCCTAAGCAAATGAGATAGAAGGAAAAAACCCTAGAGATATGAGATATTGTGGTTTGGTTTGGAAAATGGAAAAGGGTTCAATGTATCTGTTAAAATATTCTAGCATAGATGCAATTTACAGGGAAGGAGGGGCAAGATGTCAGAGTAAGGAGCTCCAGGAATCCTACAGGGCACTTAGTAATCACCCAGAGCTGTCTAAATCACCTATTTGGGGTCCCCAGCAGACCAGAAGAGCATCCTGCAATATCCCTGAAATAATGGAAGGAGGAGACTGCCGATTTGCAGAGAAGATTCGTGAGCACTGCACTCCATGCCATGGATGCTGGTACCTATACTCCACTGGCATTGCAAGCCACCTTGGGAACTTTTCCATGGCTGGAGTTGGAAGCTCTATTTCCCAAAAACAGGGAAGGAAGAGAGAGGTGGGCATCAACTTCAGTTAATGATTAGTAAATTCAGTTGTCTAAAGTACAATCCTAAGAACAGCTAAAGTTTGAAAGTCTATAAGTCAGAAAGAGGTTGGTACCTGCCATTTTAACTCCATTCCCAGCATGAGGGGAAGTGGGGCTGGCTAAAAATCACAGCGAAGGTGGGGACTAGCTTCTACCCACCCAGACTGGATTGCATCTCTAGCCTAAGCCCTACCCCCAAATCTGGCAAGGAGGAAGCTGGGGAGACATGCACCAGTCTCTCCAAGAAAATGCAGACCATGCAGAGGAGGCCAGTGCTGATCCTACTCTGGTGGCACAAGTCACCACAGGAGCTATTCTGTGACTGGCTTTGGTAGCTCCACTTCCCAAACACAGGGGAGGAAGAGACTGTTAGTCACAAACTTCAGCTACTGATTGGTAAAATTAGCTGGCTGAAGTATAACCCTAGGAATAGCTAAAGTTTGGACCTGTCCATATTGGAAAGAAGATTGTAGTCTCAATTTTAACTCTCCCTCTGCCATGAAGGGACATGGGGCTATTTGAAAATCACAATGATGGTAGAGGTTGGCTTCTTTCCACCCAGATTGGACTACAGTCCTAGACTAGGCTCCAGGTCCAGCTCTGGCAGGAAGGAAGATAGTGGGACATGCACCAGCCTCTCCAGGTAACTCAGGCACTTTTGGTCAACACAGACTGAATAGTTGGACACATAGAGCTCCATCCCCACCCCTGAGTAAGATAGGAGGGGAACCTTGTTTCCTCAGCCTTTCCAGGCATCAGCAGGCACTTTCAGACTTCACAACCTAGACTGGTGGGTACCTGTGGATCCACCCCCTACCCCCCCATAAGATAATAGGGGGCTGGTGTTTCCTCAGCCCCTCTGGGCAACAGCAAGTATTTTTGTGACAGGGACTGAACTGTTGGGCTCCTGTGGATCCACCCCACTCCCTAATGGGAAAGAGGGGGCTGGTGTATCCTCAGGCTCTCCAGACAATGCCAAGTACTCTCAGCTTATAGCAGCTGAACTGCTGGGTGCCTATGTATCCACTCCCACCACTCAAGAGGTTAGGAGAGGGCTGGTGTTTTCACAGCCTCTCTGGGCAGCAGCAGGCACTTTAGGCTTACATGGACTGAACTGTTGGGCATTGGTGGTTCCATTCCCACCCCATAAAGGACAAAAGAGACAGTACTTCCTCAGCCTCTCAGGGCAAGTATGGGCACATTTGGTCCATATGAATTAGATTGTTGGGCACTCCAGAGGGTATCCACACTCTTGGAAAGAAGGGGGTGACAGTGCTACATCAGTCTACCTGGGCAACTGCTGTCATTTTTGACCCACAAGGCATAGATTGCTACCTACACATACAGCTTCATGAAGGAAAGTGCATGAGTCTTCATCAGTCTCTCTGGACAGCTACAGATGGTCTTGGCCTGCACGACTTGGATTATTACACATGGCTGTGACTCTGTCATTACTCCTGGCAAAGGAAAAAGGTGAGAAAACCTTCATCAGTCCCTGGATCAACATGAGCAGCTTCAGCTTCCAAAGATTACAGCACCAACTACATTTTTTTCTCCTACTACACAACCAGCAAGGGAGAAAGGTCAAGAAAGCCTTAAATTAAAGGAAGAAACTACACCCAGAATAAATACATCTAGCAAGCCAGATGCCAAGACACCCAAAAAATATTAAAATTCATACCAAAAATTAAGAAGATGTGTCCCAGTTAGAGGAACAAGGCAAACATCCAGATGACATAAAGGAGATGAGACAACTAATCATACATGTTAAAAGAAATCCTTTTAATAAATTCAATGAGATGGCTAAAGAGATCAAGGATGTTAATAAGAAACTGGGTTAGCACAAAGAAGAATTTGAAAGCATACATAGAAAAATAGCAGATCTTATAGGAATGAAAGACACAACAATAACAGAAATTAATAATACACTGGAGGCATATAACAGCAAATTTGAGGAGGCAGAAGAAAGAATCAGTGAGCTTGGAGATATGGCCTCTAAAACAAACTTACAAAAGAGCCAATGAAGAAAAGAATGGAAAAAATTTAACAGAGTCTCAGGGAAATAAAATGATGACAAGAGATGTACAAACATACATATCATGGGAGTCCCAGAAGGAAAAGAGAAGGAACATTTGAAGAAATAATGGATAAAATTCCCCATAGATACCTGTGTCCAAGAAGCACAATATACTCCCATCGAATAAGTCTGAATAGACCAACTCCAAGGCACATACTAATCATAATGTCAAATGCCAAAGACAAAGAGACAATTCTGAGAGCAGCAAGAGAAAAGTGATACGTGACTTATAAAGGATACCAATAATATTATGTGCCGATTTCTCATCAGAAATCATGGAGGTAAGAAGGCAGTGGTATGATATATTTAATATATTGTAAGAGAAAAACTGCCAACCAACAATCTTGTGTCTGGCAAGACTATCATTCAAAAATGAGGGCTAGTTTAGAACATTTGCAGATAAACAGAAACTGAGAGAATTTATAACAAAGAGACCAGCTTTACAGGAAATACTAAAGGGAGTGCCACAGCCTGAAATGAAAAGACAGGAAAGAAAGTCTTGGGAGAGAGTCTAGAAATGAAGATTATATCAGTAAAAGTAATTTAAAGTGTTAAAAGAGTGGTGAAAATAAAATATGACAGATAAAACCCAAAGGTCAAATTGTGTGAAATAAGAACTGCTGTTACAGTAATAACATTGAATGTTTATGGAATAAATTCTCCAATCAAAAGACACAGATTGGGAGAATGCATAAGAAAATATGATCCATCTACACGTTATCTACAAGAGGCTCAACTTAGACAAAAAATAGAAATTGATTGAATGTGAAAGCCTGGGAAAAGATATTCCACATATGCAGTAATCAAAAAAAAAAAAATCTAGCGGAGCTGTACTTATATCAGATGAAATTGACTTTAAAAACTGGTTATTTTGTTGGCTTCAATTTTGAAGAAGTTTTGGATCACAGAAGCATTACAACTGTGACTGGGGAGAATCATTGGTGTGGGGTGACAGAGATGGGGGAATGCATGGGAAAAAGTTCACTTGGGACATAGTTATAAGGCATATGAATATGCTCAGGTGTTCATGGGGAATTGTCACAGTGGGTGGAGATCAACACAGTAACCAAAGAAATATTGAATTTCCATCCTGGAGAGCTCTGCCACATTCTCTGATGGGACAGCAAGAATCCTCTGAGTAAAGGGGCAGTGAATAGTGAAGGAAGATGGGCCATTGACAAGCTATTGATTGTGATGACTGTACTTATGAACCTTTACTTTTGAAATTGAAACTTACCTTAGTATTATAGGATGCCTAAGCATTACCTCCTGAGAGCTTCCTTGTTGCTCAAATGTAGCTTCTCCTAAGCCAAACTCAACATATAAATGCCTTAATGTTCACCCAGCATGGGACATCATTTCTGGGGATGAGCCTCCCTGGCACCAAGGGATTATTACCAAGCACCAACTAGCAGTGCAACTGGAAAAAGATCTTGACCAAAAGGGAGAAAGTGTGAAGACAAATGAGTTTATATGGCTAAGAGACTTCAAAGTGAGTTGGGAGGTCATTTCAGAGGTTATGTTTATGCATGTCTCAGCAGGAATTCAATGACTGCCAAAGTAAATATTACTGCAAATAATGGGGCTCCTGAGGGCTCTGGAGACATTCAGACACTGTAGGCAGGATAGAAAGCTCAGGAGTTTGGTGCCCTGCCAGTAGGCCCTACTTTGGAATTTATGCTCCCCAGTGTGACAGAGTTGGAGTCAGTTGTGTTTTCTTTACACATGTCTCTGCTGACCCTCTATTTGAACCTATAGTTAGTACTAGAGTTGATAGTTGTATGTCTATGAGACTTAAATCTTTGGGCTGCCCGTGTGCCAGCTTGGCCCTGAATCTCAAAAGACTTGAAACACCTGGTCTGCAGTTCACTGGACTCACCCAGGACTTCTAACAAGGAGATGATGGTGGACAACGACCATTTCAAGGAAAAGAGAGTGTCTACAACTGCAAAAAAGTTTCATTCATCTGCCCCATGGGATCTAAGCCCCCTCTCAATCAGAGATGGAGTGGGCATCACCATCACAGAATCTTCAAGATTGGGGAATAGATGACAGACTAGAGTAGACTTACAGTTGTTCTACTTAGAATTGTTAGTCTAGAAATGGAAGAACATTTATCACAGATGGGAAGGCAGTTGTGACTGGAGGATCTGAGAGGAGGGAGAGGGAAAAGAAGGTGTAATTTGCAGGCATTTTGGGGACTTGGGAATTATCCTGAATGACATTGCAATGGGAGATACAGGCCACTGTATATCTTTTAATAACTTGCAAAAATGTGCAGGAGAGAGTGTAAACTACAATATAAGCTATAATCATCACTTAGTGGCAATACTCCAAGATGTGTTCATGAAGTCTGGTAAATGTACCACACTAATGAAGGATGTTGTTGAGGTGGGAAAATGTGGGTGGGCTAGGGAGCAGGGCATATGGGAATCCCCTATACTTTTTGGGTACCATTTATTTAATCTATGTTTCTCCAAATAATTAAAAATTAAAAAAGCAAATCTGTTATTAGAGACAGTGAAGGACTTTATACATTAATAAAAGGGATAATTTGACAGGAAGAAATAACAATCATAAATGTATATGCATCTAACCAGGATGCCCCAAGATACATGAAGCAAACAGTGACAAAATTGAAGGGAGAGATAGTTATCTCTACAAAAATAGTTGGAGATTTCAATACACCACTCACAGCATTGGATAGAAGCTCTGGACAGAAGATTAATAAAGAAATCAAGAGCTTGAATAGTTTGATAAATGGACAAAATCTTATTGACATATATAGAACATTTCATCCCAAAACAGCAACATATACTTTATTTTCAAGTTCTTATGGATCTTTCACTAGGCTAGAAAATATTTTGGGTCACAAAGCATATCTCAATAAATTTAAAAAAGCTGAAATTATACAAAGCACTTTCTCATATCATAATAGAATAAAGTTGGAAATCAACAAGAGACAGAAAAAGGGAAAATTCACAAATATATGGAGATTAAACAACACACTCTTTAATATTCAGTTTGTCAAAGAAGAAATTTTGAGAGAAGTTAATAAATATCTTGAGACAATGACAATGAGAACACAACATATAAGAACCTACAGGATGCAGTGCAGACAGTGCTGAGAGGGAAATTTATAGACCTCAATGCTTACATTTTTTTAAAAAAGGAAGCACAAAAATCAATGACCTAAGTACACATCTGCAAGAACAAGAAAAAGAAGAGCAAATTAATCCCTAAGCAAGTAGAAGGAATGCAATAACAGAGATCACAGCAGAAAGAAATGAATTTGAGAACAACAACAAAAAAAAAAACAATAGAGAGAATTAACAAAACCAAATGTTGGTTCTTCATGAAGATTAACAAAATTGAAAACCCTTAGTTAGACTGACAAAGAAAACAAGAGGGAAGATGCAAATAAATGAAATAAAAATTAAAATGGGGACATTACTACTGATCTCATGATAAAAGATATCATAAGAGGATACTATGAACAACTGTATGCCAAAAAAACAGGCAATGTAGATGAAATGAAAAATTTCCTAGGAATGTATGAGTAACTTACACTGACACTAGAAGATATAGAAGACCTCAAAAGCCAATCACAAGTAAAGAGATTGAAACAGTCATCAAAGAACTCCCCAAAATGGAATGCCCAGTACCAAGTGGTTTCACAGATGAGTTCTACCATGCATTGAAAGAATATTTAATACAAATCTTACTCAAGTTCTTCCAAAAAATTTAACAAGAAGAAATGCTACCAAACTTATTCTATGAAGACCATATCATCAAAAGACCAAAGCCAGATTATGATATTACAAAAAAAGAAAATTACAGAACCATTTCCATAATGAATACATATGCAAAAATCCTCAAGAAAATACTTGCTAATTGAATCCAATAATACATTAAAATAATAATTCATTATGATAAGTCAGTTTTATGGCAGGCATGAAAGGGTTGTTCAACACAAGAAAATCAATCAGCATAATACATCACATTAATAAATCAAAGAAGAAAAATCACATGATTTTATTGACTGATGCAGAAAAGGCATTTGATAAAACAGTACATCCTTTCTTTGTGAAACTACTACAAAAGATAGGAATTGAAGGAAACTTTCTCAACATGATAAAGGCCATATATGAAAGTCCCATAGCTAAGATTGTACTCAATGGTGAAAGATGGAAAGCTTTCCTCTTGAGATCAGGAACAAGACAAGGATGCTCAGTATCACTAGTGTTGTTCAATATAGTGCTAGAGATTCTAGGTAAAGCAATCAGTCAAGAAATAGAAATAAAATATACCCAAATTGGAAAAGAAGGAGTAATATTTTTGCTATTCACAGATGATTGATCCTATATCCAGAACATCCTAAAAAATTGGAAGACAGTTTGTTGCTTCCTCAGGAAGCTAAATATCGGACTGCCATATGTTCCAGCAATTCCTCTACTAGGAATATATCCAGAACTGAAAACTGCAACATGAACACATATCTGGACATCGATATTCATAGCAGCATTATTCACAATTGCCAAAAGATGGAAACAACTCAAATGTCCATCAACCAATGAATGGATAAGTGAAAAGGGGTATATATACATGATTGAATACTATGCTGCAGTAAGAAGAAATGAATTTGGGACACATATGATAAATGGATGAATCTTGAAGACATTATACTAAGTGAAGTAAAACAGACACAAAAGGACAAAATATTGTATGGACTCATTAATATGACTAAATACAAAGAATAAATGCATGGAGTTAAAACCTAGAGTATAGGTTATTAGGAGATAAGAAGAGGGCTGAGAATGACTACTGATGCTTAATGTATGTAGAAGTTGTAATAAACTTGACTGTAAAAGTGTGGAAATGGATAGAATTGATGGTAACACATTATAGCAAACATCAGCTCATTTATAAATGAGAATGTGTCTGGAAAGGCTGATCTAAGGATGTAAATGTCAATGAAAAGAAAGCCAGAGAATAATTTAGGGACTGAATAACAAAGTGAACCCTGAGGTGGATGAGAATTGTGGTTGATGGTACAGATGCAAGAGTGACCTTCTGAGAGCTAGAGCAGATGTATGTCACTATTGCAGGGTGGTGTGAATGTGGAGAAACATGGGAAAAATACATTTGGTATGACCTATGGAGTGTGGCTGACAGTAATACTGTAATAGTCTTGCATGCATGCCAAAGATGTACTGTGTTGATAATGGGGGGTTATGGAAAAAGTGTGCCAAATGTATGCTATAGTCCATGGTTAGTGGTAATAGTCTGATGATATTATCTTATATTCTGTAACACATGTTCCCCCAAGGTGTGTTGTGTTGGTGAAAAGGTGTTATATTGGAATTCTATGTATGTGCATGATGGCTTTGTAAGTTCACAGGTTCTGTAATGAAAATATATTTAAAAAATAATATAGGGCGGGATGGGGGAAAAATACACCAATTGTAAGAAATAGACTATAGTTAGTAGTAATATTTTGACCAATTCTTTCCTAATTTGTAACAAATGTTACAAAACAATGCAAGGTGTTGGTTGTGGGGTGATGTATGGGACCCCTGTATGATGTTATGCATGTTAGTTTTTTAAGTTTACAACAATTACTATGCACTTATTGTTTATGTATGTTCATGTGTGAATGATTTATTTCAATAAAATGTAAAAAATGTAAAAAATGTTCTACCATAGTAAAACAAACAAAAAAGTAGGGTAATAAGAAAAGTCCTAAACTTTCTTTCCATTATGCTGTATACCATGCTAAAATTTTATGTTACAGCCCATGCAATCTTACATCTTTTCAAAACCTAATATTACCACATTCCCATAGATATATTTTTAAATGCTGCTAATATAAACTAAGCAAATTGCCAAGACCCAGAGATAAAAATTGTATGTAAGTATTTGAACCATTTCCCCTCGACTGGAAAACCTATTTTCATTGTATAAAACCATACGTCATTCCAATGCAGTGGATTCTAAGATTAGCAAGGTGGACATAGACCAATGTGGGGAAATTTTTAAATATCATGAAAGAAGGTTGGTTTTTATTACAAG
This sequence comes from Chaetophractus vellerosus, assembly GCA_004027955.1. Lineage (NCBI taxonomy): Eukaryota > Metazoa > Chordata > Mammalia > Cingulata > Chlamyphoridae > Chaetophractus > Chaetophractus vellerosus. The sequence goes on along the minus strand of PVKH010025811.1, from coordinate 3,745 downwards.
GAAAGGTGTATTCTAGTAAATTTTTGTATAGGGGTGTGACATGATTAGTGATGTGCTTTAAAATAGTCCTTGCATTCTTCAAATCCAAATGGTAACACCTGGAATTGGTTAAGCAATTTAAATTGCAGATTTCTATATGCATAACAGTAAATAGTTTGTTTGGCCAAATATGGCAATGGTCAATTAGGAAGACTCCAAAAGTAAGCTTAAATTATTTCTAAAATATCTCTAATGATGACTATTCTGGGGCACAGTACTGGAGGCACAATGACTGTCACCTTATGTACTTTAACTCTGAATGTGCCATTTGAGATCATCCTTCCTGCATATCAATTTTCTTTATTTTGCTTTATTTTTTTATTTTAATTTGTTTAAAGATACTTACATTACATAAATATTACAAAAAGATATAGGGATTCCCATAAGCTCCACTCCCCACACCTCCCACACCCTACCACATGAACATCCTTCATTAGTGTGGCACATTCATTGCAATTGATAAACACATCCTGCGGGTTTGTCATTAAGCATTGACCATAGTTCACATTGTAGTCTACACACTTTCCCACACAGTTCTACATGTTATGTGATGATATTAAATGGCCTATATCTGCCATTGCAACATCACTCAGGACGATTCTCAAGACCCAAAAAAGCTCCCGTATTACAACTCTTTTTCCCTGTCCTTGCCCCCAGAGCCTCCAATGTCCACTGGCTCCACATAAATGTTGTAATTTCTTCTATTGCTAGAATCACAATATGTCTATAGTAGAATAGCAGTAAGTCCACTCTGGTCTATAGCTTTTACCCCAATCTTGAGGATTCTGGGATGGTGATGTCCACTCCACCTCCAATTGAGAAGGGGTGCATAGCAATTTTCATCTCCATATTTCTCAGGGACAGATGAGAGGATTCAGCAAGGGGAAAAGCATAGTGTAAAACACAGAGATTTCCTTGTCCTTGTTCTCACTGCCATCAGGTAGAGTTTAAATATAGATACAGTGCATACAAAACAAAAAAAAACCATTATGTGAGGGTAAAGATTGAGAGAGCTTTACATCACCCTGCAGAGGAATGCATCCTAAGACTGTACAGTATGAGTACATAAGAAGACAAAAGGACAATAAAAAATACAACTACTATCGTTCCTGAATTGACAATAGTTAAGGTAATAACAAAATTTATATCTTTGCAGAGCAGTTTCAAAATAGGCTTCACATCACATCTGTAGTGATTTATCTGATTAGGGCCACCAAAAAGCAAACTAAGCACCATGAGCAGTAGAAGAAAAGAAGGCCAAAATCCAGACTCCATTGCACACTTCTGAAGGTTCATGTTGACCATGTAGTGCTGGGATTGACAATTGCAAATAGGGGTCAAAAACCATGGCAGGATATGAATATCTCCACACCACCAAACAGTTGACAGTGAAGAGCTGGGTCATACAGCTATTAAAGGAAATGTTTTTTCTCTTTGCAGCTAAGTCTCTGATAAGCTGGGGAAGTACAGCAAATGTGTTATGTTTGTGTGCTTATTACATATATATATTTTTTCATATTTCTGCCAATAAAATTCTGTGGTCCTTTGGGAAAAATGATAATAGATGTCTTACAGTTTTGTTGAATCATCTCTGTGGAATGGATCTTATTCTCTGTCCTCTCCTGAAGACTCCCAATACCTCCAATCCCTTAGCATGCCCACATAGACACACTCATCACACAGGCACCCACATATATGTACATTGCCTTTAGTTTTAAAAAAATACAAGCAGTAGTTGGAAAAATACTGAATTAAATCAAATCAATTAGTACTATGAATAACTAGAATAACTAGTCACAGCTAATTTTCTTTGGAATGGACAGAAAGTTTTTCCCTGATATTCCAGAGGTTTCCATGACCCTAAGGGAAAAACAGTTATATGTTAAATGCAGAAAAGTCATGAAGATGACTTAGTGAAATAGGAGTTCCTGATACTAGAAACAAAAGTTACTTCTTCTAAGGTTGTTCCTGGATCTCACCTTAGCTATGGCACAGGAATACTCAATCAAGAAAATTGTGAAAACAATGTGATTGTTCTGGAGAGCAAAGACAATTCCCTGGGCAATGAGAAATTGCAGGTAAATGGGAGCCAAGGCACAGAGTGAGACTGGATTATGTGATTCATAAGATGTCAGAGTAAGGAATGGTTGGAATATTAGTTCCACCTTGATGAAGAAGAACATAAATTTAAAATTTATTATAGGTTGGATATATTTTCCTGTGTTTTTTTCCCTCTCTGAGGGGCACTTGTGGACACAGCCTAAGTTTCTGTCCTCTCTGAACTCATTTACTTTATTATTCATGCATGATTGTTAATGCCATAAGGAATGTTCTGTATATGTGAGAACATTGTATGCAGTCAAATAAAAACAGGGGATTGGATTTTTGAATTCACATCAATAAACATTTATTTCATGCTAGGCACTTTGCTAGAAAAGAGACATACAAAAAAATTAGATATCTGTATTAGTCAGCCACAGGGGTGCCTTTTGAAATATACCAACAATTGGTCAGTCTTTATAAAGGGTATTTATTTGGGGTTGAAGCTTACAGTTACCAGGCCACAAAGCATAAATTTCTTCCCTCACTGAAGTCCACATGTTGGAGCAACACAGCTGCTGACATCTGCAAGGGCTCAGGCCTTTGGGTTGCTCTCCTGCCAGGGCTGTGTTTCTCTCTGAGCTTAGATTATGTTTCCTCCATGAGTTCAGCTGTAGACCATGAGGCTCTCTATGCTTTTGCATCTCTCCACAAGGCCAGCTGTAGACTATCAGGACAATGGCTCACTTGTCTTCTCCTGGAGCATGCCTCTCTAACATCAGAACTGCTTCTCAAAAATCTGCTTCTCCAGTCTTCATCTTTTGTCTAGCCTTTTATACTTGAGACCACATCCACCAAGGGGTGGGGCTCAATGCCCCACTGACATGGCAGTTAATGCCTATATCACAGCCAGTTGAGGAGATCAGTCTACAAGCATGATTCAATCTATATTTTTGGAGTTAATAATTACATAAAACTGTCACACCACCCTCTGAATTCTAAAAATACATTACAATATTCAAAAAATGTTAAATCAGTAACAATTGCAAGTACAAAATCATATCATAATCAGTTCAAAGAAATACAGTTTGTCTTCATGCAATATCCCTTTTAGCTGTAGAACTCTGAAACTTACAAAACAATTTAACTGCTTCCAATACACAAAAGGAAAAAAAGAATACACATTTGAATTATAATAAGGAGAAATTGAGATGTTAAACATGAGTCATGGATCCTCTACAGTTCAGCAAACCTGCAGGGCATCCTACATTCCATTTCAAAGTCTGAGAGTCATTCTTAAGATGATGGTTTCTTCTCCTTGTGGTCACATGGCAACCCACCCTTTCCACAGGTTTGCCCAACAGCCATTTTCTTGGTTTCACCCTTATCAAACATCTGGGTGTCAACCAAGCTCTGGACCTCACCCTCCAAGAGGGTTGGGGTGATTGCCCCAACTTACCCAATCTTTGGGTTAGAGCCTTAGCAAACCTAGGGCATGAGGTGAAGATAACATTCCCCCTGACCTTTGGCATACAGGCTCAACTATCTCAGAGCAAAGAGTTGACCACCTGGCCTTCTCTAACCGTTGGCACACAGGCTCAAACTTCTCAGAGGAATGAGTTGACCACCTGGCCTTCCCTAATCCATGGGGGACAGGAGCACCCAT
>PVKH010025810.1:0-13346 GCA_004027955.1 Chaetophractus vellerosus | reverse complement strand
GAGGGAAGAGCAATTGTAATGTGGGGTTTTTTTTTGGGGACGTGGGAATTGTCATGGATGATGCTGCAATTGAGGATGTAGGCCATTTTGTATCATCAACTATCATTCAGAATTGTATGGGCGAGAGGGTCTTCTACAGCCTGAACTGTGATCTATGCTTGATGGCAAAGCCCCAAAATGTGTATATCTATCAGAGGCGTTATGCCACACTGATGGATGTGTATGTGGGGGGTTGTGGGAGGGCTGGGGGGAGGGTGGCTTATGGGTACTCCTGGAATCTCTGTGTAACATTTATGTAATCAATGTATCCTAAAAAATATATATATATAGATATATAAAAAATAAATTAAAAATTTAAAAAAAAAGAGAGAGAGAGAGAGAGAAAAGAAGGCCCTAGGCCACACTCCTGGAAGAATTACCTCATGGGATGTCTTGACCAATTAGTTAAGGCCTGGTGTTGGCAAATTGCAGTAGTGATAACCACTTTTACCACTGGAGGTCCATGTTGGCAAAAAACAAAAACAAAAACAAACACATTACCTTCCTCTCAGCGTGGGACATGACTCCCAGGGATGAGCCTCCCTGGCACCGAGAGATTGCTACCAAGTGCCAACTGGCAATGAGACTGGAAAAAGACCTTTAATAAAAGGGGGCAAAGGTAAAGACAAATGAGTTTATATGGCTAAGAGACTTCAAAATGAGTCAGGAGGTAATCCCAGAGGTGACGGTTACGCACATCTCAGTAGGATCTCATAGAACTCCAAAGTGGATATCACCCCAAAAAGTGGGGCTCCTGAGGGCTCTGGAAACACCCAGATCCTATGTCAGGGGGGATAGCTCTGGAGTTTGGTGCCTTGCCAGTGGACCCTACTTTGGAGTTTGTGCTCCTGAGAGTGACAGAGTTGGACTCAACAATGTCTTCCCTGCACATGGCTCATCTGTCCCATCTATTCAAACCTATACTTGGTGCTGGAATTTGTAGGTTTACATCCAGAGACTTGAGTCTTTGAGCTGTCCATGTGCCAGCTGAGCCCAGAACCTTGGTGGAGCACCAACTCCTACTCTACAGCTCACTGGACTCACCCAGGACAACTGGCGGGGAGATGATGTTGGACAACAGCTGTCCCAGGGAAGAGAGAGAGTCTGCAGCTGCAGGCAGGATAATCCCATCCATTGTCCCCATGGGATATAAGCCCCCTCTCAATTGGAGGTGGAGTGGACTTCACCATCCCAGACTCCTCAGGATGGGGGGAAGAGCTATGGATTAGAGTGGACTTACTTGTATTCTACTATAGACATATTGTGATTCAAGCAAGGAAGAAATTACAACAATGATGTGGAGCCAGTGGCCACTGGAAGCTCTTGGGGCAGGGAGAGGGAAAAGCAGTTGTAATACAGGGGCTTTTTTGGGACTTGGGAATTGTCCTGAGTGACATTGCAATGACAGATATACGCCATTTTATATCATCACATAACATGCAGAACTGTGTGGGAGAGAGTGTGGCCTACAATGTGAACTATGGTCCATGCTTAATGGCAAAGCCCAGGATGTGTTTATCAATTGCAATGAATGTGCCACACTAATGAAGGATGTTTATGTGGGAGGGAGTGGGAGGTGTGGGGAGTGGCATATGAGAATTCCTATATTTTTTGTGTAACATTTGCATAGTCTGAGTATCTTTAAATACAGTTATAATTATTTTCATAAAAAAAAGAAAATGCTTAGATATTTATATTCCTTGTTTTTGTGTGTTTCAGTGTAAATGGCTGCACACATTTAAGAAAGTTAAATGATTTAACTTAAAAACCATGTATATATGAAAATAGGATGTGTAAATACTAATATAAAAGAATATATTAAAATGATATTTTATAAGTTCCCAAATTTTACTATATGCTTATTGTTTATGTATGTTCATATACTTCAATATGTCTGTACATATACATCAATAAAAGAAAATAAAAGAAAAAATAACAACTCCAATAACACAGTGGCTTGCGTTAAAAAGCTGGTTCCGCAATTATTTAGTTGTGAGATTAAGGCAAATTATTGAACTTCTCTAAGTGTGTTTCCTCATTTGTAAAATGGGTTCTTGATAGGATTAAATAAGGTAATGCATTTAAAACATTTATCCCACAGTGACTGCCTTGCAGTAAATGCCCAATAAATATTAATTATTATTGTTGCAGTTATTTCAAAGTCTTCTGACTGGCTTTTGATACCTGCACCCTCCCAATCTAAAGAGGGTTGTAGCTTTGTCCCTGTGGCTAGAAGTCGTGCATCACTGGTCGTCTTCCAGCACTGGCGAACCAGGGCATCAGACATCACTGTCTGGGGTTCCTTCATCCACACAGAACCCTCTTCTCTGTGTAACCCATGCCTACCACCCTGGTCTGCACATCAGTGATGCAGTGGGCAATAAGAGGATCCAAGGTGGGGCAGCGGCAGGCCAGATCCTACTTGGCTAGCGAGGTGGAAGTGAGCACACCCCTTCTCTTCACCCCTGCTCTAGCAAATGGTGACCTTCTTTCACAGGCAGGGAAGAGGTATGTCCTGGCTCATTCTGTCCCTTGGGTTAAAAAGGAAGCTAAAGTCCCCAAGGAAAGGCCAGAAGACTAGTTAGAGTCTTCAGAGAACTCACAGATTGGTGAGGATCAAAAGCCCGATATAAACAGAGCCTTGAGGAAGTGACTTTTTAAAAATTTTATTGAAGTATATCATTCATAAATGAACATACATAAACAATAAGTATAGGGGGCTGGCTGTAGCTCAATTGGTAGGGCACCGGTTTACCACATGGGAGGCCCTGGGTTTGGTTCCCCGGGCCTCCTCAGCAGGCAGACCGCCTTGAGAAGGCAAGCCTCCATGGCAGGGCAAAGCTGCCATGGGCAGGGCATACCCCCACGGGCAGGGCAAGCTGCCCATGAGCAGGCAAGGCCGCCGTGCGGTGAGCTGACTCAGCAGGACGCCACAACAGGGGAGACAAGCAGACACAGAAGAACGCACAAATGAACACAGCAAGAACAAGCAGAAAGGGGGGGGGGATATATAATAAAAAAAAAACAATAAGTATATGTTAAAAGTTGTGAACTTACAAAAAAAATATGCATATCATCATATAGGGCTCTCACACATCACCCCACCACCAACACCTGGCATTGTTGTGAAACATTTATTTCAAACTATGAAAGAGCGTTGTCCAAAGTATTTCTACTAACTATAGACCATATATTACATTTGGTGTATTTTTCCCCCAGCCCACTCAATTATTAACACCCAGTATTAGTATTATGTATTTACTATAGTTCATGAGAGAATAGTCTCATATTTGTTGTGTTAAACACAGTTCATCTTCCACCAAAGAATTCCCTGTGTTTTACAGTCCTGTGCTTTGTACAATCCATTCAAAGTGTTTACTCAGTGGCTCTCATTTTCATCTCAGAGTTATGCTGTCATCACCTAGGTCAATTTTAGAACATTTTCATTACTCCAAAAGGAAAAATCCCATACCCACTTATAACCACTATAGTTGTCCCTTAGAATTGATATAATATCTTCTTTGCCATTGCTGCAAAAATATTACAATATTACTGTGAACTATCATCTATAAGTTACATTAGTTGTAATTTTCCATGTTCTTAACATTTTGTAAAAGAAGAACATTCTTGTGTTTGTTTATACTAATAACAATTTTCATCCACCACCGAAATCACTGTTATAGTCCCTAGATTATCCTCTAGCTTCCTTTCAATTGACATTTATATCCACAGACTACTCCTTTCAGCCATAATCACATTTATAAATCAGCAGTGTTAGTTATACTCACTATAATGTGTTACCATAAATTTTATTCATTTTCATACTTTTATGATAAACCTTTGTAGGAGTTTGATATTATTTTTGAATTCCAAAAAGAAATATAGATTATGTTTGTAAACTGGTCAGTTCCTTTGGTGTGAACCCTTTGATTGTATTAGATTCAGATTTATTAATTTATTTACTTTTATCCATTTTTACCTCCCTCCCCCACCGTTTTTGCTGTTTTTGTGTCCATTTGCTGGGCAGTTCTCTGTGTCTGTTTCCTGCCCTCTCCTCTCATCCTTCTCCTGTCTTCACTGGGATTCGATCCTGGGAAACTCCAATGTGGGAGAGATGCATCCTACCACCTGTGCCACCTTAGTTTCTGTTTTTTTTGAGCGTCTCGTCTTGGCCCTCCCTTGTGTCACTCTCCTGTTACATCATCATCTTGCTGCATGGCTTGGCAAGGCCTGACGGCACACCCGCACATGGGGCCTGGGGGACTCACCTGCTCGTGGGACCTGGTGGTGCACCTTCTATATTTTTCCTTTTTAAAAAATTTTACTGGGAAATCCTGGGGATCGAACCTAGGTCCCTCCATATGGGAGATGGATACCCAACCATTTGAACCACATCAGCCCCCCTGCTATATCTCTTAAAGTTGACCAAAGATACCTAGAGTTACAGTCATTTCACATACAGGATAGTCATATAATAAATCAGGCTTGGTTTATCACCAGCATTCTAAAAACCAGACCTAGGTCTGGGGACACATGCATGGTTTCTAATATAGCGAATGTTTAGCCTGTCCTGATTATCACAAAATCAGGATAGCGACAATATTCACATCTTTCTTTTTCTTGTCTAATTTCTCTAGCTAGAAATTCTAGCACAATATTGAATAACAGTGGTGACAGTGGGCATCCTTGTCTTGTTCCAGATCTCAGTGGGAAAGCTTTTAGTCTTTCACCGTTGAGTACAATGTTAGCTGTCGGTTTTTCATATATTCACTTTACCATAATGAGAAAGCTTCCTTCTATTACTGTCTTTTGAAGTGTTTTTTTTTTTTATCAAGAAATGATGCTGTATTTTGTCAAATGCCTTTTCTGCAACAATTGAGAGGATCATGTGATTTTTCTTCTTCAATTTATTAATGTGGTTTACTACACTAATTGATTTTCATGTGTTGAACCATCATTGCGTACCTGGGATAAAGTCCAATTGATCATGGTGTATAATTCTTTTAATGTGCTTTTGGATTCAGTTTGCAACTATTTTGTTGAGGAGCTTTGCATCTATATTCATTAAAGAAATTGGTCTATAATTTTCTTTTTTCGTAATATCTTTTTTTAGCTTCAGTATTAGGGTTATGTTGGTTTCATAGAATGAGTTTGGTAGTGTTCCTTCCTGTTCAATTTTCTGCACGAGCTTCAACAAGATTGATATTAGATTATATTTAAATGATTGGTAGAATTCACCTGGGAAGCCATCTGGTCCTGGGATTTTCATTTTTGGGAGGTGTTTGATAACTGTTTCAATCTCTTTTCTTGCATTTGGTTAGTTGAGATCTATTTTTTCTAGGGTCAGTGTATGTTGTTGATGTGTTTCTAGGGATTTGTCCATTTCATCTACATTGTCTAGTTTGTTGGTGTTCAGCTGTTCGTAGCATCCTCTTATGATCTCTCTTATTTCTGTGGGGTCAGTGATAATGTCCCCCTCTCATTTTTAATTTTATTTATTTGCATATTATCATTTTTTTTCTTTGTCAGTCTAGCTAATGTTTTGTCAATTTTGTTGATCTTCTCAAAGAATCAAGTTTTTTTAAAATCTCTCTATTGTTCTTTTGTTCTCAATTTCATTTATTCCTGCTCCAGTCTTTATTATTTCTTTCCTTCTGCTCGGTGGGTGTTTAGTTTTCTCTTCTTCTAATTCCTCCAGGTGTGCAGTTGTCTTTGATTTTAGCTCTTTCTTCTTTTCTAATGTAAACACTGAGGGCTATAAATGTCCCTCTCAGCATTAACTTTGCTCTGTTGCATGGGATAAGGTTTGATATGTTGTGTTCTCATTTTTATTCACCATGAGATATTTACTGATTTCTCTAGCAATTTCTTCTCTGACCCACTGATTATTTAAGAGTGCATTTTTCATCTCTATATCTTTGTGAATTTTCCCTTTTTCTGTTGATTATTTATTTCCAGCTTCATTAAAGAAAGTGCTTTGTATAATTTAAATGTTTTAAAATTTATTGGGAACTATCTTGTTACCCAACATATGGTCTATCCTGGAGAAGGAACCATGAGCCCTTAAAAAGAATGTACATCCTGCTCTTTTAGGGAGCAATGCTCTATAAATGTTTGTTAGGTCTAGTTCATTTATCATTTTATTCAAGCTCTCAGTTTCCTTATTTATCCTCTGCCCAGATGTTCTATCCAATGCTGAGGGTAGTGTATTGAACTCTCCAACTATTATTGTAGAGTCATCTATTTCTCCCTTCAGTTTTGCCAGTGTATGCCTCATGAATCTTGGGGCACCCAGATTATGTGCATAAATATATATTATTGTTATTTATTCTTGTTGAACTGCCCCTTTTATTAATATATAATGACTTTCTTCATCTCTTATAACAGTTTTGCATTTAAATTCTGTTTTGTCTGATATTAGTATTGCTACTCCAGCTCTTTTTTGGTTGCTATTTGCATGGAATATCTTTTCAAACCTTTCACTTTCAACCTGATTGTGTCCTTATGCCTGACTGAGTGAGTCTCTTATAGACAGCATATAGATGTCTCATATTTTTTTGTATCCATTTTTCAGTCTGTATCTTTTGATTGGGGAGTTCAATCCATTAATCTTCAGTGCTATTACTATAAAAGGCCTTGTTTATTTCATCCATTTTATCTTTTGGCTTTCCGTTGTCATATCTTCCAACTGTCTGTCTTTTTACTCTTAAGTTACCCTTACTAATATTCTTAATTTCTATACTCTTTTCCAAATTTTCTTAATTTCTACATTCTTTTCCTTTCAGGCTATAGCATTCCCTTTTTTAGCTCTTATAAATCATTCTTTTGGTAAAATACTCTCTCAGGTTTTGTTTGTCTATGAAGACTTTAAACTCACCCTCATTTTTGAAGGACAGCTTTGCCAGATAAAGACTTCTTGTTTGGCAGTTTTTTCTTTTAGTACCTTAAATATATCATACCACTTTCTTCTCACTCACATGGTTTCTGATGAGAGATCAGCCCTTAGTCTTATTGGGTTTCCTTTGTATGTGTTCATTGCTTTTCTCTTGCTGCTTTAAGAAACCTCGCTTTATGTCTGGCATTTGTCATTCTGAATAGTAGGTGTCTTGGAGTAGGTCTAGTCAGAGTTATTCTGTTTGGGGTGCATTGTCCTTCTTGGATATTGATTTTATGACTTTCTTAATGGTTGGGAAGTGTTTGGTCATTATTTCCTCAAATATTCTTTCTGCCTCTTTACCCTTTTCTTCTCGTTTGAGAACACTAATAACACATATGTTTATGCATCTTGCGTTGTCATTCATTTCCCTGAAAGCTTGACCATTTTTTCCATTTTTTTCTCTTTCTGTTCTCCTGTTTTTTTAGGTTCACTTGTTGCTCCTCCAATTCACTAATTCTGTCCTTCACCAATTCAAATCTGCTGTTATATGCCCCTAATGTATTTTTAATCTCATCCATTTTGTTTTTCATTCCTATAAGCTCTGTTACTTCTCTTTGCAGGCTTTCAAGTTATTTTTTATGCTCGCCCAATGTCTTCTTAATATCACTTATCTCTTTAGTCATATTTTCCTTCAACTCTTTATATTGATTTTGGAGATTTGTGTGACTATCACTGATTGTCTTAATCCTGTGTCTCATCAGGATTTTTTGGTTTGTTCCTTTGGCTGAGCCATCTCTTCTTGTTTCTTAGTATGGCTTTTAATTTTTTGCTGATGTCTAGCCATTTGATTATGTTGGTGAATTTACTCTGGCAGTCAATTTTCCTCTCTTGCTTAGTGGTTTTGTTTCATGACCCTTCTTTGATTTTTGGTTCAACTTATTCTGAATCTTTAAAATTGCCCATCTTAAGTTATCAAAATATGGCCAGGAACTCACTAAGGGGGCACAAATTCAATCCAATATGGCTGGGAAGAGAGACTCCTAAAAGTGATTTTTCTCCTTGCAGCTTCCCTGCCTATCAGCAGATGACCCTCATCTGTGAAAATTTCCACCAAGTTGTCTCTTTGGAATCACTTGTCTGTGATTCTGGTCTGGTCAAAGCAGGCTCTGCTGGCCAACATCACTGAAGAGAAATCACTCTCCACTCTCCACCAGCTCTTCCTCTTCCCAGGGAGGAATCCATCTGATCCCCTCTTAGCTGGCTGCAGTGAGCCATGAGTTTTAGCCAGGCTGTTCACTTTGAGAGTGGGGGGTGGGGGCCATTCCTGTCCATGGGAGCCTGTAACAGACAACTTTCATTTCGGCTTCTTCATCTTTCTGTCTCTTGCCCTCCTGGAGGATACACAGCACTCTCCTGGTCTGCAGATCCCCAAAGCATGTCCCTCAGACAGCTTTTTGCCCTACTTCTATTGTGTTTGTGAAAGAATTGAGCCCTGTCTACCTACTCCGATGCAATCTTCCTAGAAGTCTGAGGAAGTGACTTCTGAAAAGAGATCTAAAGGGTCAATAAAATATAGACTGCTGAAGGGACGGGCACACAAGGAAGTCAGCAGATGCCAGTGGCTCGATGTGGGGGGAAGAATAGTGTTCTTGGGCCTGCAAGAGCACCACTGTGAACAGGATTCAGAGAGCAAATGGAGAATATGCAAGGTGAAGTCCAAGTGGTCAGCAGGCCAGATCATGCAGGGCATCTCATCCTAACAGCAGCAAGGCGTCACTGGATGGCCCTAATTTAGTAAGGGATGGACATACTTTGACTTGTGTTTTTAAATGCTGCAGGGTGGAGAGTATAGTGTGAGTAGATATTGTAGATCATGAAGAAGCTGCTGGAGTGGACCCTATAAGCAATGAGTGTGGTGGGGACTAGGCCAATGGTCTTCTAACCTAGGGGTGCATTCGAAGCGTTAGATGTAGTGTGTAGAAAGAAGCTGTTACCAAGCATGACTCCTAACTTACTGGCTAGTGCTAGTGGCTGTGTTTGAGGCATTTACCAAGGTTAGGAGTGCTGGAAGATGACTGGGTTAAAGTGAAATATACAGAATATAGTTCAGAACATATTGACTTAGAAACACCTTTGAAACGTTAAAGGAGATTTCTCATGTGGAGCATGAGTTCTACCCCAGGCCCTTTTAACTTTCTGTTGTCCCTGCCTGGAACTTTCCTCCCCGGGACATCTTTATAGCTGGATTTCTTATTTTATTCAAGTCTCTGTTCAGATGTCAAGTTATCTGAGGGTACTTCCTGACTGTTGTTTAAACAGCAGCCTCCCACCATTGCTCTCTATTCCCTTATCCTGAGGCCCCCTGGCCTCTCTGGCTCTGGGGCCCTGGGTGGGCAATCCCACCAAGGGGATCCTGACTCCCTCACCATCCGTGATGGCCATTTACCTTCCCAGGTTTCCCCTGCACCAGAAATGGTCTCACCTGGTTCTGAAGCAGGGGCTATGATTGCTTCCAAACTAACATAGTTGTCCCTAAAATTAACTTTGAAAAACAAACAAACAAACTTTTCCACAAGTCCTAAGGTTATGTTTGATCTTCCTGGGAGTAAGGGTAAGACCTATCAAAATTTGTTAAGTTGTATCATTTTTCCCAGCTTAGTTGACCATTTAAACTTCACACTAATGATGATTCAAATCTAGTATTTCCTGCTCTGGCTTTCAGCGTAGCAATTCTGGACTTAATTTTTATCAAAGCATTACATGCGTGTAGCAAAAAATATGTACTTAAGGGTTTATTTTAAAAAGCAACATTCTATTAGCCCATTTTTCCCTACAGAAGTACCCAACTAAACATTTTGTTTTTCATATTTTCTGGTGATTATCTCTATAACACTAAACAATATGTTCATAATGATATTTCTTTTTTGATTAATTAAGACACGCTCTTTTGCTCCCTGCCTTGAAAGGACTGAAATCAATTCTTTTCCTTAGGTCATTTTCATTTCTTCTAATTTTGGGTAGTTATTATTTTAGTTCTTCTGTTGGTTACATTTAAATATTTAAACACTTATTTATTTAGATAGTATCTCTTGTCTATTACTCTTTAAAATGTTTATTTATTTAAAGAATTTCTCTTGACTCCTACTGTATTAGATGAGAATATTTAAATTATCATCGTTATGTAAATATTATCCACTGAACAGAAAAGAGATGGCTGGTTTCCAATGTTGTGACCGCTGGGCCTATAATAAATGTTGCTACATGAATTCTCCTTTTATATTTTCCATCCAAATCTGGCCACAATTTAGTGTGATCCATATTTTGGACTATGACTTGGATATAATTTTTCCTTCTTTAGGAGAGAAACATTTCCTCCTTTTTGAATGTCATAAATATCATCCATTCCCCTTACTTTTGCTGTCTGTTGCCTTAGATCCATATCCTTTTTCTCAAGGGCAATTCTGATGGCTCTATTTTTATTGGATTTTTGTTTTATGTGTACAATATCATTTTCTATCTCCTTCATGCTGATGGCTTTCTTCATATGTCTCTGATCTTTGACCATGTAGATCATTACTGCTTTCCTCACTGGTTCTCTAGCATCATCAGGATTGCTGCCTTGGAGCTCCACATACTTGGGCAGGCATGAGGACTGACTGGCTTCATCCTAGAAGGACCGAGAGTTGGCTTACAGCAGAGGTAGTCTCCAAATTTCAAATTGGTAACAGCTGCAGATACTTATACCTACCCTAGTAATTCTAATTCTCAGGCTATTCACTCAGTTCTAAAGAGAACAGGCCCCTGTGGTTTTCTTGTTTAGTTTTGTTTTGTTTTTGTTTTGTTTTTTGGCTCTTTGTTTTGTTTTGTTTTTGTTTTTTAATTTTTAAAAAATATTTGGATTACATAAATGTTACATAAAAAATATAGGGGATTTCCATATGCCTTGCTCCCCACACTGTACACATTTACCCACAGTAACAACATCCTTCATTAGTGTAGTATATTCATTGCAATTGATGAACACATTTTGGAGCATTGCCACTAAGCATGGATTAGAGTTTACATTGTAGTTTATACTTTCTCCCACACAATTCTGTAGGTTATGGCAAGATATATAATGGCCTGTATCTGTTGTTGCAGTCATTCAGGACAATTCCCAAGTCCCAAAAATGCCCCCATATTTCACCTGTTTTCCCTTTCCCTGGCCTCAGAACCTCCAGTGGCCACTGCTTCCAGATTAATGATATAAGTTCTTCCATTGCTAGAATCACAATAAGTCTATAGAAGAATACCAGTAAGTCTACTCTAGTTCATTCCCCAATCTTGAGGATTCTGGGATGGTCATGGCCACTCCACCTCTAATTGAGAGGGGGTTTCAGTCCCATATGGCTGATGGATGGGACTCTCTTGTTTGCAGTTGTAGACTCTCTTGGTTCCTTGGTATGGTGGTTGTCCATTCTTACCTTCTTGTTAGTTGTCCTGGGTGAGTCCAATGAACTGGAGAGTAGGTGTAAAAACTCTGTTAAGGCTGAGGGCCCAGCTAGCACATGGACAGCCCAAAGATTCAAGACTCTTGGACATATACCTACCAACTCCAGCACCAACTATAGGCTCAAATAGAAGGGACAGAAGAGCCATGTGTAGGGAAACCACAGTGAGTCCAATTCTATCACACTGGGGATCACAAAACCCAAAATAGGGCCCACTGGAAAGGCACCAAACACATGAACTATCTGCCCTGACCATAGTGCCTGGGTATCTCCAGAGCCCTCAGAAGTCCCATTATTTAGGGTAGTGTCTAATTTGGCAGTCAATGAGATCCTGCTGAGACGTGCATAAGCATAACCTCTGGAATGACCTCCCAACTCACTTTGAAGTCTCCTAGCCATATAAACTCATTTGTCTTTACCTTTTCCCCCTTTTGGTCAAGGTCTTTATCCAGTTGCATTGCTAGTTGGTGCTTGGTAGTAATCCCTCAGTGCTAGGGAGGCTTATCCCTGGGAATCATGTCTGACACTGGAAGGGAAGTTATTACATTTATGTGCTGACTTTGGCTTAGAGAGAGGTCACATTTGAACAACAAGAAGGATCTCAGGAGGTAAAGCTTAGGCAACATATAATACTAGGCTAAGTTTCAATTTCAAGAGTAAAGGTTCATACACAGTCATCAATATCAAGGGCCTGTCAGTGGACCATCCTCCTTCACTTGCCATTGCCTCTGTACTTGGGGGATTCTTGCTGTTCTATTAGAGAACATGGCAGAGCTCCCCAGGATGGGAATGAAATATTCTTCCAGTTATTGTGTGACTCTCTACCCACCGTGACAATGTCCCATGAATATTTGAACATATTTATATGCCTTGTATGTATGCCCAGGTGAACTTCCTCCCATGTATCCCCCATCACTGACACCCCACACAAATGATTCTTCCCTGCCACAGTTGTAACCCTTCTGTGATCTAAGACTTCTTAAAAAATGAAGCCAATAAAATAGCCAAATACAATCAATAAGAAAATGAAATAATAATGATAGTTTAAAATATAAAATACAAACAAATTTAAAAATTTAAATTTTTAAAAAATTTGGGATAATAAAAAATAATGGAAAAATATTTTTAAAATATTTTTGACGTTTTGCCTTTCATCACTGTAGAATCTGTTGTCCTATATGTACAGTGACATTTTCTTCCATTTATTCCTCCAACGTCTTACTTTTTACATTTTGTCTTCAAAGAAGTTTAAGGTCAAAGCAAAGTCACCTACAGAATATAGGGGACTCCCATATATCCAACATCCTCCCCCTTTTCCTCCTTCCCCTATTAATAACATTTTATATGTGGCTGGTACATATGTTACAACTGATGTACAAATATTGAAAAATAGCTACCAACCATGGTCAATGGTTTACGTTTTGGACCACACACTTTTATAAATTTTGATGAAACTTAACATGGCTTGTATCCATCATTGCAAGATCATGTAGAACATGTCCATTGCCCTCAAAATACCCTCGGTTCCATCTATTCTATTCCTCCCTTCCCCTCCCCTCTGGACCCACAGCAACCCCAGGCTTCACTCTGCAGGACTAGATTCATAGTAACTTGCAATAACACTGAGGTCTTGAAACAATGGTCTGTCCTCCCCTATTGGGCACCGCCCATGCTCTTGAGAGACTCCCGCCCCTCCGTTTGAGAATATAGTGGGCCTCCCCAGGATGGGAGTCCAATACCTTCCTGCTCATTATGTGGCTCTCCACCCACTGATATAACATACTATGGAAAGATGAACACTCACACACTCCCTAGAAGCCTGCCCCAGGTGCACCCTGTCTCGAATGCCTCCCACATCCAACACCCTCAGCCAGTAACCCTACCTTGCCCTATTACCAAAAGAGCATTCCCAACATTGTAGTTTTAACCACATACCCACC